>RJWM01037774.1:0-17201 GCA_004363535.1 Dasyprocta punctata | reverse complement strand
GAGCTCTCTAAACCTGATTGTGAGGAAAATCTTCTCTATGCCACCACCATTCTGGAATCCTGTGTGACCTCTGCCATTTTGAAACCTCCTGTGGCCTCCATCATCATTCTGGAACATGGCTCTCTGTGGCTTTCTCCTCCAAGAAAACTCTTTCACCTTTGCCAGCTCGAGGCTGCAAAAGGTGGAGGCCCATTCCTTCCTGGGATGCCCCCTGGGCATCTTTTTCATTTCCTTGTTTTTTCTCAGCAATTGAGAACTCAGCTCTATCTTTACAGTCCACAGCTTTCTGGCCAAACTCACAATGTTTTAAACCATCCTGCTGGGCTCTTTGCTCCTGATTTGCAACATAAGTCTGGCTACAAGCCCCCAACAATAGCCATGCCACCACCTCAACATTCGACTACCTTGAAATTTTCTTTGCCAGATTAATCAGAACATTGCCCTTAATCTCAGACTCATCAAAGTCTCTGGACATGGGCAGAATGCAGACAAACTTTCAGCCAAGCCATAACACACGTTGTGTGGAGTCCAACAACCAATGCAGTTCTTCTTCCCAGCAGAAACCACCCGAGCCTGGTCTTTACCAGCAGGCTTTTTAGCAGCCTTTGGTCTTCTGAGCTATGACCAGAATCTCCCATACAGAACAGCCTAAGCTGGTCCAGTGCCACTCTTTCAGGCGACATCTCTGAACCTTTCCAAATCCTTCCCTCAAGCCATTCCCAAAGGCTCCTGAACCACATAGTGAGGTTTAGTCACAGCAACAACCCCACTCCATTGGTATCAAATTCTGTCTTGGTTACTTTTTACTCTCTTGCTGAGACAGAATACCTGACACCCAAAATCCGGGAAGGAAAGATTTATTTCTTACAATTCTTGTAGGTTTCAGTCCATACTCAGCTGGCTCCAAGGCAGGGTGGCATGGCAGGGCAGTCATTCATGGAAGCCACAAAACAGCAAGGCATAAATACACAAGAGAGATCAAAGACATGCCTTCTTTCCACCCTTACACTGTATGTCAGCTCAACCCCTGGGCAGGTGCAGCACTCACATCACCAATCCCAGTGCTAGACAACAAACCAATCATGAATACCAGACTCAGCCCTGTCCATGATTACCTGAGGCATAAGTTGGGGCCATATGACCGAGATATAACAGTATGTATTCCCACTCTGTAGCATTTGTTTTCCATAAATGGTGCTACACTGGTTATCAGTAGTTGTGTAGGACATCGGAGTTTATCCTACTTACAACTAAAAAGTTAGACTACTACCTATCGGGGACCTGGCCTAGATCCCCAATCTCCCAAACGAGTGCACAGTGAAGGCTTAAATAAATGAGACAGGTGGTATGATTTCAGGGCTCCAGGAGGATCAAAGCCCCTGCAGAGTTCTTGACTCCATGGCTGTCAAGAGGTCTAAGACAAAGACCTCTCTCCGTTGCCTGTATTTATTATCAAAGCAGACAAAAAGAGGGGATACTGAGGAAAGCACGGGAAATGAGCAGGACCTTGGGAGTCACTTGAAAGACTTCTCCAAGTAGTAAATTATGCCAGTTAAGGAGAACTGTCTTATCTCCATGATGGCATTTATGGTGGGAAAGAGACACTGCAGATATGTGATGTTTGCAGCTGCAGTCTCTATCTATTTACTTGAGTCTGAGCCAGGCATCTTCGGCAGTGACCTTATCTTGCCCTTTGAGGTACCTCTGGCCTCATTGGCCACTACAGGCCTCAGCCAGGACTGGTGATTCATACAGATTCGTTACTATGAATTAGCTCCCATCGCCAGGCAAGGGGCCTAGGCCTTGGACAGGCTCACAGATAAACAGAAAGCCAGTTAGTTAATTTTAAACTCTGCTCAAAGCCCCTTTACAGTGGTCTCAAACAACTATCCTTTCACAGACATGGCTATAAGCTATAAGACACTAAGTCCAAGTAAAATGATTTACTTTGAATCCCATAGCAGGACAAATCAGCCTCATTTTCATGTTCTGTAACCCCTCAACTCCCCAGGGTGGCTGGCGTGGCCTATGTGAATACTGATGGTCCAGGAACCCTGGATGTAAAGAGCTCAAGTCCTTTGCACCAGGATATGCCTGCTGGGCTTCTATGCCACAGGGAGTGTTATGGATTAAAAACTGGTGGTCAGCTTAGCACCAGCTGAAGGTGTTGAGTAAAGATGGCCCACCTGAAGAAAGTTATCAGCATAAATAGAGATGTGGAGAAAAAGAGAGAGCCGTTGTGGGTTCTTTCAAGAGCTGCTGTTTCGAGCCGCTGGTTCTCCTGGAGGTGTTTGTCATGCTGGCTTCTCCAATATGGATTCGGCCATTATCATCGGAGGAGCTCGGGACCTCATCGGTGAGACTGACTGTGGTTCACCTTGGGGGAGCTCTGCTCCTCACATTGTGCATCGATTCCCGGTTCTGGAGGGGAGGCTATGTGCTGGAGAAGTTTGTCACAATGGGCTTGATGACCTGTGCTCAACTGTCCTCATCGTCAGAGGAGCACGGGACCTTGTTGCCACTGAGGATGGCTGTGGTGCTCTTCGGGGCAGCCCTGCTTCTTCTTTTGAGTGTGGCTTCTCGGCTCCCATGTAGAACCCGCAACCCACTGCACAGCTCCTTCACCTCGCTGGCATAGACTTTCTAGTTCCACCACTGACCTTTGGCCTTCCCAGCACGGAACTGTAAAATAGTCTGGCTCTTAGATTCCCAGTTGGAACTGTGGGAGGCATTGTCATGTGTTTTGGGTCTCTAGTGGGACTCTTGCAAGACATTGCTGTGGGATTCAGGCCCTCAGCTAAATACCCTGGGTCTTAGTGTTTAGTATCCTGGGTCTTAGTGTTGTAGATAGATTTTCCTGCATTTTCTTGTGTTCAACTCTGGGTGACATCATAAAACAGTATTACAACTCTGTGTCCTGTATGCAGTTGTTCTCCCTGTAACCCCTGACTACAACAGGGAGTCAGTGTCTTTACCACACCAGGCTGCACCCAAACTTGTCCTATGCCTGGAGACTCTATCTCTTTAAATCCCAAACTATTGATAACACACTCAATGCCTCTGATTGTAAGATGGGGATATATGGCAGAGACCCATGGAGATAAAGCCAGGAGTTGTGGACCATGCCTGTAATCCCAGCACTTTGGGAGGCTGAGGCAGGAGGATTCTTGTGAGTTCAAAATGAGCCTGGGCTACAAAGTGAGCTCAAGGCCAGCTCAAACTGCATAGCGAGACCCTGCCTCAAAAAGAAAGAGAGAGAGACCCATGGAGAGCTGCTCATCAACAGTGACTTCCTTAAAAACACAATTCTCTCCTCAGTGCCCTTCTGAGGGTTGGTATTTCTCAGATCATCACCAAGAAATGGTTTTCTTATGTGAAGAGGACCTTGAATCTCCGAGAGATAACCACACAGTTCTAGATGCAAAAGTTTAGTTTTGTTTCTTTTTTTTTTAACAGATTAATAAAGGAATGATCTCTTTATTAAAGCAAGAAGAGATATACTTATTGCATATGAATACTAGCATATATTAAAATTTCAAGAACAGCAATAAAAATGTAAAAAGGGATGACACCTAGGTTTTCCTTGGGACCATTACCAGTATTTCTGATATCTCTGGTTGGTCTTGGCTTCTTCATACTTTTTATGGACCCAGATCTGCCACTGACACTGCTGTTACAGAGTTCAAGAAAGATCTGGAAACATCTAGGGAAATTCTAAAATAACTCCACAGCCTAGTAATGTTACAGTCCACACTCACTATGTTCAGGGCACCATAAGAGAATGAAGACAGTATATGAATTTTGTTTTTAAAACTGTGAAACAAAATTATGAAAATGAGACTTTTATACAAAAGAAGCAGAACAAAAATAACTAAATATGAAACTGTAATGTTATAGAAATCATCAAGTGAATAATTGCTAAAGTTTTAGTAGTAGTTCATGAATGAACAAGTTTGATGTGAAGAATTTACCTGGGAGATTAGCAGTAAATAAATATGCTTTGCAGTACAGTAATGAGCTCCCAGGGTAGGTCCTAGCACATGATTAGATCACAAGGTAAATTAATTGGTATTAGATAAGTGAAGGTTATATTCATTGCATATAAATGAATTAAATTGTCCTCTTTTTGGGGGCTTAACTTTGAAGCTAATTCTGACCTCTATTCCAGGGATCTGTGGTGACTGTTCATACCCTCCTTGTCCTCCAAACCTTGCAGCTGCCTCCAACACATGTTTCCCAGCTGTGAGGAATGGACCACATAGGATTAGTTAGAAAACAACTGTCTTTCATTGTTTCTTTTCTTCCTTTTTCCTGGGTAGAGGAAACGCTCCCAAAGTATTTTAACTAGTAAAAGCTTGTTTAAAAACACAAATCCATCAACCCTGGGGTCACGTTGTAGTGGTCACCATGTGCTGTGCCACTTCTCCCCTGGCAGCTCTGTGCCTGCCTGGTTCCCAATAATAAGAAGCCGGAGAGAAGGACTAACAAGAGGTCTGTGAGTGCAGAGTGAAAGTAAAATTAATGATATGCAGAAATTATGCTAACATTTGCATTCACTTCCCATGTCTTAGAAATATTTGAATGCGGTTATTCACTTCATAATTCAAGCCATAGTCACAAGCAGAACTGCAGAAGAAATTGTATAAACTCTATCCTACTGATGCCAATTAAAGTTTTGTAAATTTTACATCTTCTCAACATTTCAATATTGACATACTCTAATTTTTTTTTCTTTTTGAGATGAGTTCTTTTTATGTTGTCCTGGTTGGTCTTGAACTTGTGAGCTCAAGTCATCCTCTCACTTCAGCCTCCTGAGTTGCTGGGACTACCGACGTGCACCAGCACAGCCAACTTAACATTTACAAATTCCAACAGAGTTAAATATCCACAATAGTGTAAAAGATGGGAAATACTCTATGAAAAGTAAACCTCCAGTCAGTAAGCTTTTGTGAAATCTTTTATTAATTTATGGTTCTAAATTATAATTTTCTGTTCACCAATGAAAATTGAGTATTAATTTCAAATGTTTATTTTAA
This sequence comes from Dasyprocta punctata, assembly GCA_004363535.1. Classification (NCBI taxonomy): domain Eukaryota; kingdom Metazoa; phylum Chordata; class Mammalia; order Rodentia; family Dasyproctidae; genus Dasyprocta; species Dasyprocta punctata. The sequence goes on along the minus strand of RJWM01037774.1, from coordinate 12,165 downwards.
ATTCTCTCTCTTTTTGTTGAATTACTTATTCACATCTTTTCCTTAATATATTTTCAGATATTCTATCCAAGTGAATATTGTTTGTTTTTATTTGTTATGTTTTTCTTACATTTTAAACATCTTAGATACCTTTCTCTTATCACTTAGACAAAATACCCATCATCCAAAACGAAGGAAGGGAAGGTTTATTTAGCTCACAGTTCATGGAGGTCTCAGTCCATAATCAGCTGGGTCTAAGGCAGGTTGGTGTGGCTGAGGGGCAACAGTTCATGGCAGCTGCAAATACCAAAAGCAACAAGAGCAAAAGGGCAAAAGGGCAAAAGCAAGGAGCAAAATTTTCCCCCCTTATACTGTATACAAACTTGCCTCCCTGGGGTGGGTGCAGCACTCACATTGCAGCAATAGACAATCAGCCAGTCACAAACTCTAGATTCAGCCATCTTTGAAAGGCCTGTCCTCCATAACCACTTGTGGCTTTGAGGGAACATCCAGGCACAAACTGTAGCATTCCACCCCTGCCCCCCACAAAGACTGAAGCATATTCCTTTATGCAAAAGACATTAAGTCCATCTGCAAGAGTTGCCAAAGTTGTAAGTTTCATCTTTGCTGAAAAGTTCAAGTCCCAAGTCCCCTCTGAGATTTAAGGCAAACCCTTAGGTGTGAGCCCTTGTACAAATGAAAAGAAAATCAAATACTTCCAGCATTCAATGGCACAAGATAGACATTTCCATTCCAAAATTTACAAAAAGGCGAATACAAAGCTTTGGGTCCAAAATTCAGCAGGGCAAACATTAATTCCTGTAGTTCCTAAGCAATCTGTGGTAAATTCTGAGCTCCAAAAGGCTGGCATGACTCTGCCCCTACAGCACTTCCAGTGTAGCTCCCATGGCTTCTCTCTTGGGCTGGCTTTGTTCCCTCCTTGAAGCTTTCCTTAGACGATCCACATTCCTGGGTTTTCTAAACTTCTAGACTCTCCACTGCACCTTTGGCTTCAGTCTCACAGCTTCACACCCTGCCCTCTCAGGGGGATTGCCTGGCCTCCTAGGCCAGCTGAAATCAGAGTGGACACCTTTTTTATTTTTACCTCAGAACTCTTGCATTCTGTATGTGCCTTAAAACAGTGCCACATTGATGATAGCAAAATCTGCTGTCAGTTGGAGGAACAGCCAGGCTTTTTTTTCTCTCGGCTGTTAGGGGTTGAGTGCCTAGGTCACTGGGCACTCTGAACCTGATTGTGAGGAACAAACTCTTTACGCTGTCATCATTCTGGAACCTGGTGTGATCATCACCATTTTGGAACCTGGTACACCTGTGGCTGCCATTCCGAAACACAGTGCTCTGCAGCTTTCTCCTCAAAGCAAAGCCTTCCTCTTATGCAGTTTTGTGACTAAAAAGGGAGGGACTCGCTGCTTCTTGTGATGCCCTCAGACCATCTTTTCTATTCTCCTGTCCTTTCTCAACAACAGAGATCTCAGTTCTACCTTTTCAGTCCACAGCTTTACTGGAGCTTCCTTTCTGGCCAAGGTCACATTTTAGATCATCCTACTGGGCAGTTTGCTCTTGATTTGCCACATAAATCTGGCTAAAAGCCCCCAACAATAGTCATGCCATTGCCTCAACATTCGACTGCCTTGAAATTTCTTTTGCCAGATTAATTAGTCCATCACCCTTAATCTCAGTCTCAGGGAAAATCTCTGCACACAAGCTACAATCCTAGGCTTAAAATTAACTTTAATAGTCAAACATTTGGGATGTAAGTTTCCTGAATGATGTGAGACGAGCATTTAATTTATTTCCATGTGGATACCAACATTCAAATATTTAGTTAACTATATACCATTTCTTTCTGCTAACTTAAAACTGACCCTATATGCTGAATATATATGTTCAGGTGCACATGTATACCAGTTAGACTCCTGTTTTACTGATCTTTGTATGATCTTACAAAGTGTCAAATTGCTTAATTGTATAATTTTATAATTCATTATAAGATGAGGGAGGTAAATTCCACTTCACTATTTTTTCTGTAATATTTACTATTATTGCAAATTAATTTCCACCCAAATTTTAAAATAAACAACTTGACATCAATACACTCACACAAGCATATACCTTGTTATGTTCTAAATGCTATTACATAGATTGAATATGTTAGTAGAGGGACACAACTTCTGTTTTTATATTGAACTTTCCCATCAAGAACATGATTTTTCTGCCCAATTATTGTTTTTAATCTCTCATAAGGTCTTTAAAAGCTCTTTCTATGATTATTTAATAGTCATTTTGCAGTACTGTTATTTTCAATAGGATTTTTCCAATACACCTACAGTTTATTGTTGTTGTTGATATTATATGACATAGACAATCTATTATTTTATTTTTTCTATTTTCCACACCATTGTATTCTTATAGTAGTTATAACAACAATTTTCTGATTTTCAAAAATTTCTACAAATACTATCATTGTTTGCAATTTGAGCATTTTGTCTTTTTGTCCTCAGTTAAGTTTTCAAATACAATTTTATTATAGCTACATTAATTGTTTCCCAAATTTAGCTGCACACTGGAAGAAAGTGTGGCAAAGGAATGATGACCTAAGCCTTTTGGGGGTAGAGATGTTGAAACACTGTCATGTTATCGACTTCCTGATGAAACTGGAGTCAGCAGTAAGGTGGAAACAACTTTCTACTCTCTATTTTCCAGTTGCGGAACCAAAATCTTCCAAGTCATGTTTCTTTTTTCTGTTACTGTTTTTATTTGTCAGTTGATTTTATTTTTAGCCTTAAAAAGACTAGAGCTAATTAATTGAAGCTTCTATTTTCACAAAATATGACTCATAATATACTGTTATTCCAGAAGCACTCTAGTTAAACATTGGGTAAAGCTGAAAAAAAAATCTTTATATCAGAAATAGAACCATCAACTATCATACATAAAGTATTCTTTTAATCCCACTAAAGTATATCAAATAAATTCTGTTTTCATCCTAAATCCAGATATGATTAAAAGTGAAATGAAGAAAGGAATCATAAATATTCCAAGAAGTACTTTGGAATTTCCATATCTTATACTGTCAGCAGCTAATTTAGGGAAAAAATTTATAATGGAACCATAAACTTGTTTTCTAGTCTGATCTCAGATCTTACAAAACAGATCAATACAGCATGATGTGATAAATTATATTACACTGGAATTAGTTACCAGTCAGATGAATCACTGTTTCAGCAATTAGTATACCCGTAAATTATGTATACTTAGTCTGTATTTTAATAACCATGAGTCAAGGAAAACTCAAAACAGTTTGTAAGAAAATGATACAATTTTTCCACAGTGATTTTTCTAAGAAGTATTATGGCTAAATCTAACTTTAAAAATCTTTTATACATTTACTGTCATTATTTCTTTGCATCATATCTTTCATAATTCTGAGTATGGGAAAGGACCATAATTATTTAAATCTCCATTTGGACAATAGGTAGGCATTCTCTCAACAAAGCTACTTCAGTAAAAATTAAAATTAAATAAAATCAAAAGCTCTGTTCTGAAGTCTCATCATCCATGTTTCAAGAGCCCAGTGTAGACACAGATACATTGCTTGGATATCACCACAGACGTGGAAGAAACTTATTCATTGCAGAATGCTGTATTGGACAGTAATGGCATGGAAAATGGCAAAATTAGCACATAAGTATCTACTACTTACAAAATCTGGATGTACTTATACAATTATTTAATAACTTACAGTGTTTTATAGACACTAAATTAGTTTTGTTGATTTTATTGTGGAAGCAGTCATTACTTTCCACGTCAGTTCCTTCAGAAAGACTCCTTGAATAGAAACTGTAATGAACTTCCAAATCAGGAAAACATTAGAAGCCACAGCAGGGAAGGGAAAAGGAACATTAGACAGGTAATAAAAATAATCATTTAAAAAAATTTGCAGATACTACTGTTTTGTAATTTGCAGGATTTCTTTCTCCTTCACTTTTTCACTCATCTGTGTTTATTGTGGCACTACATATGTAATGTATACATAAAAACTGGGGGAGGAACCCAGCCTCGGTGCCTGAAGACCGACCAGTGCAGAGGGGACATACTTGGAAAGTAATGCAGAGATAATGAGAGGTGGGGCACATACTTGAAAAATAATACAGAGATAATGAGGTATATTCATACAGTATAATGTAAGAACATGAGTTTGTATAAATTCATTGCAAAGCATTTTAATGTCATTCATGCATTCATATAAGGATGAACATAAGCAGGAGATCTGAACATAGAAACTGTTTGAAAATAAGAACATTCTATTTTATTTTAGGAGGAAATAAGAGAATGTCTTGCACTATTTTACATGGAGACCATATTATTGTTCTGTATCAGATTTACATACAAAAATGATATTTATTTAAGCTTATAATTTAATTAAACAAAACTTTCAGCACAAATTAATTCAGTGAAGAGTCTAATTATCTGTTACATTATAGCATTTTACTGTGATTTCTACAATCCGTTAGTTTAAAATTGATTTAATTTGTACTAGAATTTGAATGATCAATGTTTTTGAGAAAATTTAGAAAGCAATTTTAGCACACACATATTGAAATAGAAATCAGTGTTTGAAACTCTACTTTTTAGAAAAGCCAGGGTCTGGGTGGAGACAAGAGATAGTTCAGTTCTGTTAAGTATTTTTACCTACAGCTCACCTTTTTTTCTAAGAGATCTATTAATGATGAAGTGAGAGGGCATGGACTCTCATTTACTTTCATCCTATTATTTCAAGTCTGAATTTCCACAGAGCTTTTGCACACATGTTCTTTCAGTTTGTTGTACTCTTTGCCTGAATGTGAGCATGTTTTCATTTCTTACTTGATTTGATTCTCTGTTGAAATATTACCAGTTAATACATAACTTTTCTGACCTCCTCTAGTCCCTATGCTGTATTTTTTCTTTATAACTCTTCGTAATAACACAGAACTCCATGTGTATTTTTGCAGTACCCTCTCTTTCTCTCTCTAAGTTTGTAATACCCACCAAGGCAGGGTGCTCATTTTATATATTGTGTATGCAAAGCCTGGAAGAAGGTCAAATACCTCAAAATCCATTTACAATTAACTCTATATAGTAGCTTTCTTGTTGCTGGAACACAATATCTGACACTCAAAATTTAAATTAAAATGAGATTTATTTTGGCTCACAGTTCAGAGGATTCAGTCCATGATTTCTCAGCTGACAACATGGTATAAGAGCAAGGTAGAGCAAACCAGCTTAGTGTGTGGTGACTGGGAAGCAAACTGCAGACCAGTGAAAGAGAAGGGGTCAGGGACCAAACATAGTGCCCAAACCACACTTTCATAACCTATCCAGACGTACTCAGATATGTACTTTATTAATTAACTAGGCTTTTATTTATCCAATGAAATTTTATTAAGTTTATTGGTATATTTTATATATATCTAATGATTGCATTCATAGTAGGGAATTTGTACCTGTGCATGATAAAACTTGATCTTTTTTTCATTCCCCTAGCCTCCCTTAAACCACTCTTTCCCCTCTCTATTTACAAAAGGTTTGCTTCCATTTTTATCCTTTTTTTCTCATTACTTTTTTCATTTCCCTTTCTTTCTTTCCCCCTTCCCCTTCCTTAGTTCCCCTCCTGTATTGGTTTTCATCCTGTGTCCCCCCAAGGCCTCATGTAATTTAGGTGGGGCTGAGTCTGGCATTCATGATTGTTTTGTTGTCTAGTGCTGGAATTGGCAATGTGAGTGTTGCACCCTCCCAGGGATGAAGCTGATATACAGGGTAAGAATGAGAGGAATGTGTGTCTTCACTCTCTCTCTTCCCGGTTAGCACACCTTGCTGTTTGTGGCGGCCATGAATGGCGGCCTCACCATGCCATGCTGCCTTGGAGCCAACTAAGTATGCACTGAAAACCCTGAGAACTGTAAGAAATAAACCTTTCCTTCCCAAATTTTGGGCATCAGGTATTTTGCCTCAGCAACAAGTAAAAAGTAACTAAGACAGAATTTCGTACCATTGGAGTGGGGTTGTTGCTGTGACTAAACCTGACCATGTGGTTCAAGAGCCTTTGGGAAAGGCTTGTGGGAAGAGTTTGGAAAGGTTTGGAGACATCACCTGAATGCATAGAGCTGGACCAGCTTAGGCTGTTCTGTATAGGAGATTCTGGTCACAGCTCAGAAAACCAGAAGGATGACAAAAAGCCTGCCAGTAAAGACTAGGCTCTGGAGGTTTCTGTTGGGAAGAAGGACTGCATTAGTTGTTAGACTCCATATGATGTGTGTTATAGGTTGGCAGAAAGTTTGTCTGCATTCTGTTCATGCCCAGAGACTTTGTCTAAGACTGAGATTAAGGGCGATGTACTGATTAATCTGCAAAGGAAATTTCAAGGCAGTCTAATGTTAAAGCAGTGGCCTGGTGATTGTTGGGGGCTTTCAGACAGATTTAAGTTGCGAATCAATAGCAAAGAGCCCAGCATGGTGATGTAAAAGGTTGGGAGTTTGGCCAGAAAACTGTGGACTATAAAGATAAAGCTGAGACCTCGATTGCTGAGAAGGGACAAAGGAATACAAAAGATGACCTGAGGCCGTCCTGAGTAGCAGAGAGCCTCCACTCTTTGCAGCATCAAGCTGGCAAAAGTGAAAGAGTTTGCTCAGAGGAAAAAGCCACAGAGTACCATGTTCCAGAGTGGCAATGGAGACCACAGGAGGTTTCAGAATGGTGGTGGCCACACCAAGTTTCAAAATGGCAGCAGCCACACCAGATTCTAGAATGGCAGTGGCATAGAGAAGATTTTCCTCACAATCAGGTTCAGAGAGCTCAGCAATCCAGGCAGTTGACCCCTACAGCCAAGAGAGAGGAAAGCCTGGCTACTGCTCCAGCTGGCACCAGACCTTGGTGGAATCCACATGGCACTGGTTTTAAATACAAGGAAAATGTGCAGCTTCTGCTCCAACTGCAGAGGGAAATATGTAAAGATGTAAGGGTAAAGCCAAGGGTACAATGGAAAACCCAGATGTTTGAAAAATCCAGGAATGTGGATCATCCAAGAAAACATGCAAGAATTGAGCAGAGTGGGCTTAAGAGAAGCTATGAAAAATAGAGCCCCTGGAAGTGCCTCAGGGGTGGAGTCACTCAAGTCTTTGGAACTTGCAACCAGATTGTTTCAGATGCTGAGTACAGATCTCCAGGACTTAATGTTTGCCCTGCTGGATTTTGGACTTGCTTTGGTTCCAGTGCTTTGTATTCCCCTGTTTGTAACTTTTGGAATGGTAATGTTTATCTTGTGTCTTTATATGTTGAAAGTGTTTAACCTCGTTTTCATTTGTACTGAGGGTTAAAATTAAGAGTTTGCCTTAGATCTTGGAGGAGCTTTGGGACTTGGACTTCTCAGCAATGCTGAAACTGTTAGGTCTGTGGTAACTCTTAGAAATAGATTAAATGTCTTTTGTGTAAAGGATATACATGAGTCCATGGGGGTCCAGGGGTAGAATGTGTTGGTTTGATCCTGTGTCAAATTACAAGGCCTCATGTAATTTGGACGGGGCTGAGTCTGGCATTCGTGATTGGTTTGTTGTCTAGTGCTGGGATTGGCGATGTGAGTGTTGCACCCACCCAGGGGTGGAGCCAATATACAGGGTAAGGATGAAAGGAACTCATGTCTTCATGCTCTCTCTTCCTGGTTAGCATGCCCTGCTGTTTGCAGTGGCCATGAATGGCAGGCCTACCACACCGTGTTGCCTTGGAGCCAACTAAGTATGGACTGAAACCCCTGAGAACTGTAAGAAATAAACCTTTCCTTTCCTAATTTTGGGCATCAAGCATTTTGTATCAGCAACGAGTAAAAAGTAACTAAGACATCTTCAAATTTTGATATCTCTTCTTCATATTTCACAAAATCTATTACACATTTTGGTCCTTATTTATACTTCTTCATACCAGAGAAACAATGTGCTACTTACAATGTGCATTCTGTTTAGTTCACTTAAGTGTATTGCCTCATGGTCACACTCCCCATGAATTTGATTATTCAAAATTAGTGGTCAGAATTCACCCCTTGTCAAATTCACATCCAAACATGTTCCCTAAACTGTACTTAGTCTCCAAATAAAGACAATAGAAAGTTCCTAGTTCTACCTAACTTAATAAAAAATATCCTGCATACAAAACAAAATGCAATACTCCCTTCCCCAAGTCTCAACAGTTCCAATATTTTTCAAAAGTCCTGTCCTTCTGAGACTCATGAGAAATTCTTAGCTGTGAATCTCTGTAACAATGAAGAAGTATATAATCACAGAGTGCAAAGATATAGCATAAAGAGCATAAGGATTACCATTCTAAATGGGAGGAACAGGGGATGGGGATAAAAAAGAATTGGATCAAAGCAAGACTGAAACCTGGAAGGGCCAACATTTATTTCATCCAGTAATTCTATCTCTGGCATCTAGCAATAGGATAGTAAACTGAATTCCAAAGGCGCTGTACATCCCCACCTCCAAGGCCTTATTTGTTGCAGTCCGTATGGCCTCTTTCTTGGGCTGGTTTTACTTACACTCTGCAGTTACTCTCATCTGATTTTCTATATCCCTAGTGCCCATGACTTCCTGGGAGTTCCACTGCACCCTTGTCTTTACTCCCACAGTTTCATGCACTATCTTCTCTATGGCTACTTCCTTGGCTTCCCAGACTTAATTTTAAAGTCTGGGTGGGAACCTTGCTGAAACCACAACTTTTACATTTTGTATGCCAATAAAACCAGCATCACATGAATGGCATCAGTGTTGTCTGCCAGTTTAAGCAATATTCAGGCCCCTTTAGGCCATAGCAGAAGCAGCCTCTAAGTCCCTGGATGGCTGAACATGGTGAAATGAATGCCAAGGAATCAATTCCAGAGAAGGATGATCATCAGTAGAGGTCCCAGCATTTCTCATCTCAAATGAACAGTTGAAGTCCTTGCACCTGTGAATGTGCATTGGATGTGGTCTTGGTTATTTATCAAGTGTCCTCAAGTCATTGTTTCTTTTTGAAAGCATTAATCAGTTTAGCAGCCAAAAATTCTTTGGCCCCAACTTCATACATAATTCTTTCTGGGTCAAAATTTTAAAGAATATATATTCTACCTCTACCTTTTGTTTCCAATTCTCAGTATGAATCTGGCTGAAAGCAAAAGCAGTATCCAGGCCAAAACCCAAATGTTGAGCTGCTCGAAAATTTCATCTACTAGATCAGCTAGTAAACTTTCCTTAGTCCCTATCTCTGACACAGTTTCAACACATGGGCAAAATGTAGACAAATTTTCTGCCAGAGAGTGATACACATTACCTCTACTATAATTATCAGTGAGTCCTTGTTCCCAACCAAAACCTCATGCTTCTGGCTATTTTTGTTTGAATTCTTACTGGCTTCTAAACCACATGGTCATACTCAGTCACAGCAGTCTCATCTTACTCCCAGTATCAGTATGGTATATTAGTGAGGTTTTCCATTCATGGACACATTATTGAACACAATAGAAAGCTTTAATCTTTCTCATGCTTCAGAGGATTCAGTCCATCATCAGCTGGTTCCAAGGCAGACGTATCTTGGAAAAAGCACTTACTGGAAAAAGGCTCCTCAGGACAAGGGAACAGCACCAGAGGGGAAAGAATGAGGAATGATAAATTGCACCCAAGGTCATTCTTCAAAGAACTTGCATGTCTTAACTCAGCAAAAGTAGCAAATCAGGATTAAAGGACATACTCCACATTTAAATAGTTAACATAGTCTTATGTTTTATGGTAGGCACAACTGATGGAATTCAATGTGATCTTAATGAACTGAGTTTTAAAACCAATTAAATTCACAAACTGAAGCAGCAGTCTGCTAAAACAATTCTTGCTGCAGTTTCACAAAATAGAGTAACAAACTTACTTGCATTTCTGCTCATGTCAATCACTTGATTTTCAGATTTGTTCACAAATTTAGAAATTCTTCATACTATCTAGAGTGCTAGGTTATCAAAGAATACTGTTTGACTTCCCTTTCAGTTTTGCTTATACATGTTCTCAGATTTTTCTAAGGCTTTCAAGATCAATTCCACTATCAGTAGTTTCCAGTTTTAGTTACATGTTAGGATTATTGTTTGCCAGAATCATATTTTTCCCTCACAAATTATTACCAAATTTAACATGCAGATTGGATTTGAAGAACTGCCGTCTATTGAGTTCTATATATATTTCCTCATCAGAAAGTGAGCAGGCTTCATGCAAAATATTTTGTAATGGCTTACTCTATATATTTAATTTTTTGACACAGAAAAATGATTTCTTTAAATTCAAGATCCCTTCCTTTTCAAAATGTTGGTGCTGAGCCAGGCCTGCTGTCACGTGTCTTCAATCTCGGCACTTCAGAGGATGAGGCAAGAGGATCCTACATTGGAAGCCAGCCTGGCTGCATAGTGTGTGTGTGGCAGGCCTGGACTATGTAATGAGACCTTGTCTCAGAAGAAATTAAAATGTCGATTCTATAATGACAGAGTAAAAAAGCAACCGAGGTTGCTAAACGCTCTTCTCTTCTACTTGGTAACTTCTGAGTCTCTGTGACTTCATTTGTATGGAGTAGGATGGGAATACTGCCCACCTATCAGGCTTTCATAAAACCCAGTATGACTCTCAATTTTTAAAATCAGTTCTTACTACAATGAGGACACTGTTACATTTAGTTCTTGTCTTTCTCTTATCTCCTCCTATTCTCTGAAAGTGATACAACAATAGAATTTTCTTATTATACTCTTAGAGTTTCTTAATTCAAAATCATTCTATATTTTATATTCATTAGTGACAGGTGATATCTAATTCAATAGCTGTTTTTTGACCTCTTAATTTTAACTTAAATCTATTTTATTTACTTAGTTTACTTATAAAACTATTTATTTCCCAAAATGAAAAAGATCCATAAGGAACCATCACTATAACACCATCCAGTGGTATTATACAAGACATACAAGGCATCCTGCTTAATGAATCCAACCATAGACTATGGAAAAAGATAAAGCAGAAGATGGGGAGAGGCAGGAAATGGCAATGACAGCATTGTAAGATATGCAATGTGCAACTTGAAAATCATGAGAGAAAATAGAAGAAATAGATGTACAAGTTAGCACCTTATAAGCATGCTAAATCAGCAGCACCAACCATGAAGATTTTAGAGTTGGTAATGCTACTTACAGAAACTGAAATTGACATTTGCTCAAAGAAAAAAATTCAGATGTATAATAAGGAAGCAGAAATAAAGAAAGGAAACGAGCATTTCTAGTATCACCACGTTGTTAGCTTCTTCCGTTTTGGGTCATTTCCTATAAAACAGTTGGTTCCCCCAAATGAATACACATCACATGCACTGTGCCATAAATGGATTGTGATAAATTCGTAATATCCACCAATATCAGAAGAATTCCCTATGAATGGACCACGTAGAGAACACTCAAGTGATTCGACTTCTATAAAGCACCTCTTGATTGCTTTTTAAAAGGTCATTTTAAGCTAAGTAGAACTGGCAGTAAAATAAAATAATTTATTTTTGGCTAATGTACAAACTCCTGACCATAGGTTAGCATTTACTGTTTGCTAACAATAAGTATATGTGCATAAACATGTATTTTTTTTCAGCTAAGAAAATTCTAAAGATTTTTAAAAAAAAAAAAAAAAACGCTCTGTTATAAGACTACAAACTGCCCACCTTGAAATTCAACTACATGTGTGTGGTCAAATAAATTACATTTAAAGACCAGTGTGATTTTCTAAACCATAATCTAAATTAAGTTAAGGTCAGAGAGACTGTGTTGATATTTATAGCACTGCACTGTTACATGTGAGTAACTCCTGAAAGGAAGAATGTATTCTCAGTGCCAACTTTAAGAAAAATGATGTATCTTCATACTTACTAGAACGTGTAGCAGACTGAAGGTGAGCTAAGCCACAGGTGTGAGAAGCACGGACCCTAAATGACACTGGGTTGTGCGTGGAGTCCTGAGCAGTGAGACTCCTCCCCTGCACCAGAGGAGGGAGGAGGCAGGTCTTCCAGTGTTGACTGATTTTTATAGTATCTGTTATTGGGGCCTCAGGAGCCATGAATGAAGAGAAAGTTTCATTGTTTCTGGGACAGTTTGAGAAA
>RJWM01037773.1:0-17210 GCA_004363535.1 Dasyprocta punctata | reverse complement strand
GCTGAAAATGTGGCAGGTAAGACCAAGGAACTGCATGTTAAATTAATTACAACTGAAACAATCCTATGTGATTAGTGGCTGCAGTATTAGGATAGCACAGGCTTGGACATACTGGGACAAACTAGCTTTAGTTTACCCTGCTTTTCTCTCTTTTGAAAGGTAAGTAATTGCTGAATCATATTTGAATCACTTTCTCTTAGGACCCAAGACCTGATACTTGGCCAATACCCATTTTTGCCTTGATGTCTTCAGGAATTTAATTGCCACCAAAATCTTACCCTATGAAACATACCATAGCTTCACACCCTCCAGAGAGGGAACATCTCTATAAGCAGGAGTCCAGCAGCACGACAGCCATAACACTGATGCCCTACTCCTGTGCTAGGAAAAAATATAATGGAAAACCAAAAACCGAAACAGAAATCCACCAAAAACCACTCCACACCCTTACTGTGCAGAAGACCTGTCAAATGGAAAGGGCACTTGGGAAATTCTCTTCTCATTTCATTTTCTGATCTATAAATCTGCTGATCACACACATCTTCTTCTCCACAGCCCTTTTCCCATTACAAATCTGTCGTGGTGACTCACTCACCTGCCATATGGCAGCCTGAATCCATTCAGGAAAACACAGGGCTACTTTGCACCTCACTACTCTGGTCTCAGAGAGGCAGACTGGCTTCTCTAGAGGAAACCGTATCTCATCAGGAAATGGAATCTCCCAGAAGTGACACAAAAGAAAAAAGCATCCTTATCCAACATATAATACAGAGAATAAAAAGAACACAACCACAGGCAGGCTTCGCCCGAGCATGTCTGTCTGATCCACCTTCTTCCGTACCACCCTGCTTCATTTCAGAACGAAGCCTCGTGCCCTCCACTAGAAAGAGGAATTGTTTTGTATTTTTCTGCAATGAACAGCTTTCCTTTTATATTCTCAAAGGTCGCAATAATTCTAACATTTCCACATAAAACATACATCATCCAATGTGACAGACACTCAATATCCAAAACAGACAAACCTGCTGTGTAATTGAGAAGAACATGGAATGTCGGCCTGGATCTGCAGCGTTAGGTCTATCAGCCACACAGCAAATGCCCTGCACACCCTGGACCCATCTGCACACAGGGCAAGGCAACCTGGAAAAATACTGGTGCTTGCTTTTTTAACTACCACAGTTTTATTTCAAAAATCAAAATCAACTGAGCTTAAGATCATAATCAATACTTTAAATAATTCCATAGATAAATGTCACTAAGTAGAAAATGAATAGATAAAATCTTTTTAACTTTTGCCTTTGTTCTGATAAGAAACTTCTAGATTTATCAAATTTTTAAAAAGTCTCTATAAGAGAGATGACAGGACATTATAATCATCTTTCAAAAAAATCTACACCTTGAAAATATGTCTTTTAATTGGACTATTCCAATTATTCTCAGAAATTTGTTAGCAGATCTCAAATGCATAACCACATCCTCAGAAAAAAATTTTCGGAGGGTAAAGGAAACCGACAAAAATGAAACGGGAGAAAACAGGAATCTATGTTAGGGAACCTCCCAGGCATTGTATTGATTTTTTCCCCTCTATTCTTAACTAAAATCCGTAGAATAATCCTGGTTGGTCTTGGTGAGACAGAGTGGCATAAATTCCAGTTTCAGAGCGAGGAGACACTATGGTAACATGCTGACAGCCTTCATTTACATAAAAGAATACTAATTACGTGGTATCATCAACATCTGCGATTGTGCTCACAGCCATATGCGACAGTGCCGGGTATTTTAACCCTTCCACTCACTAACTGTACCCAGACTTGCACCCGCCATAAAACCCACAGAGGCTGCCTGAGGAGACATGGGGAAGACATATTAATAAACAACATGTTAAAAATGAATCTCATTTTTTGCTAACATTTTATTTCTAAGAGGTATGAAAAATCTAACTTATCATCAATATATAGCTAAGAAAACAGGTTTTAAAAAAACAAAGTGGAAATCACATTAAGAAACAAGGAAGGTGGCCATATTCTCAAGTATTACTTGGACTTAAAGGGCTATGAGTGCAAGGACACTAGCCTTTTGAATTTTTATATTTATGGCTAAACCGAGAACTACAAAGTAGAGGCAGACCCTGGGAGGGGTGGGCCTTGGGAGATTGATGGCATGCGGAGGGGCAGGGGCAGTGCGAGCAGGTGGAGGCCTGCAGGTTGCTCGGCTTCCCGTTCCCAGCACCATTCCTGGTGGGAGTGGCCAGGTGAGTAACAGGGTCTCCTCTAAGTCAGAGCACAGCTCAGAGACCCTGAACAGGCCGAACTCTCTGTGGGGGTCAGAAGCTCAGGGGACCTCATGTGCTGAGTGTGCCAGAGCCATCACAAGTTGCACTATTGCTGATTATTGTCAGTAATCAAGAGCTGATGTTCAAGGTTGGGTTTGTCCAACCCCAGGTTACAGTGGGCTTAAGCTTCTGCCAGCTTGGATCTAACATCTTCCTTGTATTAGATCTGCTTTCCTCCGTGGAAAAGGAAAAGAATTCCTCTAGGGAAGGAGCCCATGGGAGGGGTCATCCAGGCCACTGTGCAGGAAAATGACAGAGATGGATGCTTTGGCATCTGTCACTTGATGCCAATGACAGTACAAATACTTCGCTCTACCTCAAGCACCATCTTCTCCAGGCACACTAAAAGAACTGGGTCTTCGTCCTCCTTTACTTTCATATCTGCTCATTTGCCCCCTTTCCTCTTTTGCTACATGGTGAAATCCAACCAATACCACTGAGGAAAACTGGAGTTTGTCCTCTGAGAATCTAATCAGAGGAATCATCATTTGTCCCTGTAGTACGCCTATCAAACAGTATATACTCTACAGCACTGGACAGTCAAACATAAAAAAATATATATATACATCCATACCTATGTCGGCGTGTGCATATGTCAATTCTTGAATTAGACCCTTTAAATATATATAGTTTGTTGGATGTAAATTATTTCCCTATAAAGCTGTTAAAAATCACACACACACACACACACACACACACACACAATTTGCCCCTAATGAAATAACAGATCTAGACAGCAATTCTTTAAATTACTCAGTGAAATTTAACATGATTTTTTAAAAATTTTTTGAGACAGGGTCTTACTCTGTAGTCCAGGGTGGCCTGGAGCTCACAATAATAGCTCAGGCTGGCCTCAAACTCGTGGCAATCTTCCTGCCTTGGCCTCTCTAGTGCTGGGATTACAGGTGTGAGCCACCACATCTAGCCCTTTAACAGGAAATTTTATAACTGGTGAATAAACTGATGACCCCACTGACCAAGTTTACAGTAAGACACTCCGGCCCCCTGTCAAGATACAGTAAGAAATGACAGCAGAATCACTTACCAGGTCCTCTTACTAAAAGAATAAGCCTAAATCCAGCAAAGCCTTGAGGCTGCCTATCTAGTAATGGGATACACAGGAAGTAGGAACTGCTACCACTGGGCACATCACCAAGAAAGCATGTGACAAACTAGGCATGGTGACCCATGCCCATAAACTCAGAACTCTGGGAGGCTGAGGCAGGAAGATCATGAGTTTGAGCCTAGCCTGGGCAATTCAGTGAGACCCTGTCTCAAAATAAAATTAGAAAATGGGCTTGGCTGGCCTGGGCCTGGTGGCGCACGCCTGTAATTTCAGCACTCAGAAGCTGAGGCAGGAGAATCGCTGTGAGTTCAAGACCAGCTTGAGCTACAGAGTGAGTTCAAGGCCATCCTAAACTGCATAGTGAGACCCTGCCTCAAAAAGACCAAAAAAACAACAACAAAAAAAGGTGGGCTTGGTGATGTGACTCATCTGTAGGGTATTTACCTTGTATGAGTGAGGTCTTGAGTTCAATTCCCAGTACCACACACATACACAAAGTGTGTGTGCACGTGTATACATAAGACAACTGGGAACAATGTTTCTAGCTACACTAGTTTTTTAAACTGAAATATAAATGACACAGAATGAACTGAATGTGTTAACCTATACAATCTGGTGCATTCTGACATATGGTATATACTCATACTTGTGAAATAACCACAATTAAAATAATGAACACAGCTAACAAGTTTACTTCTGCCCCTTGTAGCCCCTTTCTCCAGCCTCCTTCCCACCATTCCTAGCCCACAGCTAGAGACACGAGAACACAGAGTATACGGTAATAATTCGTTTGACATGATAATGGTACAATGATCCTATTTTAAAAATTCCTGTGTGGTTAGTATATCTTTGAATTATTTACAGTAAAATATTATGATGTATGGAAGTTGCTTTAAAATATCTATGGGAGGCCGGGTGTGGTGGCTCACACCTTTAATCCCAGCACTCGGGAGGCTGAGGTAGGTCGAGTGTTGTGAGTTCGAGGCTGGCTTGGGCTACAACGTGAACGCAAGGCCGGCCTGAGCTACATAGTGTGACCCTGTCCCAAAAAACTAGGGCTGGGAGTTTGACTCAGTGGCTTAAGCACCTGCCTGGCAGGCACGAGGTTGTGAGTTCGATCCCCGGTGCCACCAAAAAAAAAAAAAAATCTATGGGAGGTGGCAGAAAAATAGACAAAACAAGATTTTTAAATGTGAGTCACTGCAGGGCTGGCTGATGGCTATATGAAATTCATTATATCATTCTCTTTATTTTTGGGTATGTTTGAAAAGTTCATATATGTTTATTTACTATTTTGGTTTTGTTGTGGTTGTTGTTTTGTTTTTGTTTTTTTTTTTTTGCGGCACCGGGGATTGAACTCGCAACCTTGCACCTGCCAGGGCAGGCGCTTAAGGCACTGAGCCAAACTCCCGGCCCTGGTTTTTTTGAGGCAGGGTCGCACTATGTAGCTCAGGCCGGCCTTGCATTCGCGTTGTAGCCCAAGCCGGCCTCGAACTCACAACGCTCCGCCTACCTCAGCCTCCCAAGTGCTGGGATTAAAGGCGTGCGCCACCACGCCCGGCTTGTTGTTTGTTTTTTGAGACACAGTTTTGCTATGTAGCCCAGGGTGGCCTCAAACTTCTGGCAATCCTCCTGCCTCAGCTTCCTCAGTGCTGGGCTTACAGGTACATAATTTTTTTTTTTCAGACAGGTTCTCGCTATATAGTTCAGGCTATCTTTAAACTCACTATCTTTTTTAAAAGCCAAATATTTCTGCTCACAGTCAGATTACAGTTACATCCAGTCTGCATAATGCTTTGTTTGACAAAACAAAATTTGGCCATGAGTCCAACACAATATTCACAAGAGCCCACCACCAGGCTTTTTTTTGAGCTGAGCCTTTGGAATACATTTTCGCATAGAAACAGTGTTATGAACAACATTTGGTCTGTTTCAAATCCCTCGGGTCCCAATGTAGCTGTGACAGCACTGGAACACCAGCGCTGCCAGTGGAAGTTGACTATCGAGTGTTTCTTTCGAGAAAATGAATTCGAACTTGCAGTTCAAGAGGCTGGGAGCTCCCCGCTCCCGCACAGTTGCAGCCCCAGCAGTGGAACTGGGAACCTCCCTGCTCCCACATCCTCTGCAAGGCTGCAGGGGTCCCGTGCGGGGCTGTTTGTGTAGGAGACCAGCTGCCTGCAGAGGAAGACAGGAGTAGATTCTGAGAAGAGAACAAAATCTTATCAGAATTTCCAGATTCACCTACTGACAAGGTTCTGAGGATATTCTTCAAAACAGTACATATATACTACATACTAGTGACCTGCACACCTGACAATGACTATGACAGTAAATTTTATGTCATATTTTTCCAAAATAAAAATGAGAAAGCACTAAAATTTGAACCCAGAGCCTGATGCTGAACAATTTACCCAGTTCTTTTTATATTTCATTTCATATGTTTTTAAATTTTATTTTTTTATTATTTGAGACAGGGTCTTGTTAAGTTGCCCTGGGTGAGCTTGAACTTGTGATCCCAGAGTGCTGGGATTATAGGGACATACACCATGTCTAGCTGCATTAAAACATTTGCCCAACACAAATAACACGTGACCTCAGCATTTACAATCTCATACGGATGAAGAAACTTAAAAACAGGGATTCTGGATGGAGAAGGACATCTCAGAGTGCCAAGGCAGCCTCTCAAAATCTTACCAGGAAGCTGGGTAGGTTTGGATCACCCACTACTTCCCTGAACATGGTCTGACCAATAGGATGCTACCCTCAGGTGGTCATTCAATTCCAAGGTGATTTACTCCAACCCAGAACAGAATCTAATCCAATCAGTTCAGATTAATGACTTCTCTAACAACTGATCATCAGACTAATAATCTCACTGGTCAGGGTATGATTCTTATCTCTTTTCTTGAGAAACACTGGTTCTTCTTGACAGATCTTATGTCTCCAACATTCTCGGCGTTTAAGTGTTCTTTCTCTTATGAATAGGACAGCAGATTTCTTATGAATTGGGGTGTGTATGTGTGCACATGTATATTTTAAAGATCCGTGAAATAGAAAATATCTGGAAACAACTGCTTCATATTAAGTCCTCTTAGAAAAAGATTCAGTTTTTTGACCTTACGGTTCTATGATTCTAAACATCATGATCTTGTAGGCAGGGCCCTCCCATACTAATTGCCAGCATTAGTATTGGGCCCTTCTGCTTCATGAAAGTCCTTTATATAGAACCATTCCTCACTTAAAGTCCTTTTATTATTCATTCTGTGCTCCCTACAACTCTGTAAAATGTTACCATAGACAGCCTGGCATGGCGGCACATGCCTGTGATCCCAGCACTTGGGAGGCTGAGGCAGGAGGATCATTGAGGTCAGCCGTTGGGTACATAATGAGTTCAAGGTTAGCATGGACTACATGGTCAGACCCTGTCTCCAAGTACCTCCCCACCAAAAAAAAAAAAGTTATGGCAGAAATCTTTAATCTCTCATTTACAAGTAAAATGAGTAGCAGTGTAGCGCAGTGGTTACAAAGTCAAGCCAAGCTGCCTGCATTGGAATTTGAATTCTTTCCTTATTAGCTGTAGATGACTGGCAAATGATCTCACAGGATCTCCTTAATAAACCAGAGATGATAATATTTCTTCTGCACAAAGTGGTTGCAAAGATTCAATTAGCTAATACATATAAAATGCTAAAGCAATGCCTGACAGATAGGATCACCACACAGATCCTTGAGATTACACGGTGATAATGCTAACCAAGTTGACGAAGTTGAGAGCATAACCTTGTTCCTTGCTGAGATCCTACAGACTCCCCTGGCTGATATCAAATACTACAAAGGGTAACATGCAGAGTGTTCCTGAGCAAGTCATTCCTCTGGGCTCTTACCACTTCAGATAAAACCAACTGCTTAGTTCCACACACTCTGATCCTATTGCTTAAATGCTATAACTTTGTGAGTTAAAACCATCCTCTCTCAAAACATTTTTTTGCTTTCACAAATGGAAACTTAGCACATTCAAGGCTTTAAGAGTTTGTGATATTAATAAGCTCCAACACTGTGCATCTTCTTTCTCAAGCATGCTTTCTGCAAGTCCTGCCCTGCATTCCCAAATAGCTGCTGGGCAGTAGGTGAACAGAGATGAATCAAGCAGAATTTGCAGAAGAAACACTTTGAAGGCACACTCAAGTTCAACTTCAAACAATGCACCACCGCTGGGGACTCGGAGAATCACAGCAGCAGATAAAGCCGGGGGCCTGATGAGTACCTGCAGCATCCTCATCTGAGGACGAGATGGCAGGTGTAAACTGCACCAGCTCAGTACAGGGTCTGCAGCACAAATCACAGACCAGGGTGTGTGGCTGGTGGGGCTCTGCCTCTCGGCAGTAAGTGCTAGCCAGTGATTGTCATCCTCACCTATGAAGGGTCAGGCACGGCTCTCTACATCTGCATTCTTCAACTATTTGTTTACCTCAGTGCTGAAGAGACAGCTGACCTCAAGGCACAACTGCCCATGCCTAAAAAATAAAAATGGAAAGCATCGAACACAACAGGAAAAAACACAAAGGGCTAAAAGATAACTTGTACCTTGCCACCTGACATAGGCCATCTTGGCACCTCACCATACAAAGGTGCCTTAAATCTGAACACCCTGGTTGCAAAGCTGAGTCTCAAGAAGTCTCAGGGTAAAAACACCCTCTTCCCTCAAAGGGCCGTGGGCTCAGCAGCAGCCTCAGGTGGGTCCTGAGAAAGCCAAGCCCATCTCCACCTGGTTCCATCTGGTTCTGCCTGGCTGTAGTCACCCATCCACAGAGGCCCTGATGTGCCCCAGGCTTGCCAGGCAGGGAAGGAAGGACAAGATCTATGACATCAATGACTGTTGACGTCACAGGAGTTAACTGTTCTGGTTCTTTGTAGGCTAAATAATTTTTGAATCTTGTGTATTTTTTAAATACAAGTCTTGGCCTTGGAAGGCTTAGGCAGGAAAACTGCTGCAAGTTAGAGGCCAACCTTGACTACCTAGTGAGTTCAAGGCCAGCCTGAACTACACAGCAAGACTCTGTCTTACACACACACACACACACACACACACACACACACATGCACCCACACACACATACAAATCTTGTTTAAATCCTTGAAGGAATGATTTTAAGTGAACAATCAACCGGTTGGATTCAGATCACAGGTCCCATTAACCCATGGATGTAACTTGAACGTCAATTCTATATTCAGAATGAGCAGAGCTTGGTCTGTCTGCTACGAGCGCTACCTAGTGGCCACTCCGGACTGGCAGTGATCTGGTGCACAGT
The DNA here is from genome assembly GCA_004363535.1 of Dasyprocta punctata. Classification (NCBI taxonomy): domain Eukaryota; kingdom Metazoa; phylum Chordata; class Mammalia; order Rodentia; family Dasyproctidae; genus Dasyprocta; species Dasyprocta punctata. Next base: position 8,503 of record RJWM01037773.1, on the reverse strand, counting down.
CCAGCAAACCTGAGTCCCTGGAGAATGCTGTTCAAGAGACGGCTCACAGCTCACAAACAGTTTCATGGTATCTCCTTCCCCATTTTCTCCTAGGCACTTTTTACTTCCCTGGGGCACCCCTTTCGTATCTACCATGGCAAAGACTGGAGCCTTATTTCCCTCACTTTAAAATAGGAGCATGAGGCCCTGGTCTAGATGACTCATTACAACGGTTCATTTAAGAGGATGGATGGAACTGTCTCCCTCCAGCAGCACCTCCCCGCTTTCTTGAACCTACACACCCTCATTTCCATCACTGTTCCCGGCCCCGAATCTGAGCCTACCTTAGTACTGCTCTACCTGCTAGCTGATCTCCAGGCCTTCTACCTTTCTGGATCTGTTACAGTGAATCGTAAGTATTCATTAAAATGGAGTACAGTTATGTATGTGATTTACAGAGCTGATGTAATGATATGAAATAATACCCATGACAGCACTGAGCATTTAGAAGGTCTCAAAAAATTAGGTGAACAACACTAACATGGATGTATTTTCCAAAAAGTATTCTCTTTCTGAGAAGGGGTCTTGCTGGGTAGTTCAGGCTGGCCTCAATCCCTGAACTCAAGGGATCCTCCCATCTCAGGCTCCTGAGTAGCTGGGACTACAAGGAAGTGTCACTGTGAAAATATTTTTAAATTAAAGGAAAAACAACACAATTCCTGCATGCTGCATGTATGTTAAACCTTGGGCTCCCAGGAAAACATAGCAGGATATATAATGCACATATTTATTTTCTCTTTTTTTTTTTTCCTTTTTGAGACAGGATTTCACTATACAGTTTAGTCTGGTCTTAAACTCTTTTTGTAGTCCAGGCTGGCCTCAACTCCCAGAGGTCCTCCTGCCACAGCCACCTGAGTTCTGGGATTACAGGTGTGCATCACCACGTCCAGTCTTCTCTTCCAGTTAAAACACTAGTAAAAAGGCTGGGGATTTAGCTCAGTGGCATAAGTGCCTGCCTGGCAAGTGCGAGGTTGTGAGTTTGATCTCCAGTACCAAACACACACACACACACACACACACACATAAAATCACAATAAAGTAGTAAAAAGGGGGCATAAATTCATAAAAACAAAAAGCATGAGAGCAGATTGTGGTGGCATATGCCTGCAATTCCAGCATTCAGGAGGCTGAGGTAGGAGGAAGATTGCCAAGAGTTCAAGGCCACAGCCTGAGCTACATAGTGAGTTCAAAGCCAGTCTAAACTACATAGTGAGATGCTGTCTAAAAAAAAGGATGGGAGAAGGTAGGCAAGGTGGCACACAGCTGTAATCTCAGCTGCTGCTCAGAAGCTGGAAGAGGATTAAAACAAAAAATAAAAAGAACTAAGATGTAGCTCAGTGGTAGAATGCTAGCCTAGCATGCACAACTCCTAGGTTCAAACCCCAGTACCGCAAAGAAAGCAAAAAGAAAAAAATGAGAGAATATGAAATAACAGATGAGGGTTTCATGAAAATTTTGGAAGTCGGCAAGTAAACAGAGGAATGGAAACTATACCAGACATGAGGGCATGGAGCAACTTAAACGCTGCGTTGACCATAGGAAGTAAGCAGCAAAACAAGCTGGTTACAACCCAGAACCTGGGAAGGCTCAGGAGCGGGAGGTTCCACGTACCTCTGAAAGTGGTGGTAAGGCGGGGGAAGGGGACAAAAAACAAAAACAACAGAGTCTGTGGGGAGCCCTGCCTGAGAATCCCTAGCACCTCTCCCTCCTCCCTGTGCAGGCAAATGAGGGTGCCTCTCTCACTGAGGAGGAAAGAGAGCTTGGGGGGACCCTGGACATCCCAGGCTACACCAGGTTTGGCTGAGGACATCAGCCATTTAATCTTTCTGATTAAAAAGTTTCTCTCATGCTTCAAGCAAAGGAAGTCCAAAATGACCAATATAAAAAAACAGTTGCTAGATCTGAAGATTACAGTCTCTTTAGAGAACGTTCTCGGCCATTCAGAGTCTGCAGTTCACTTCATTTTCATTACCGGTCTCACAGTGTCCCTACTGTCTGTCCTGTACTTGGAAGTGGCTGAAGTGAGTGTGTGACGGGGAGACGGCCAGCCAGGCGGCGGGGACAGTTAACCTTCGTATCCTCATCAGGAGGCTCAATCTAATGAGCCACATATTTCTTTCTACATACAAGTCTCTCTAACAAACGACAGGTTCACGGGGGCAGCTCGACAGGTACAGAAAACCTCACACATTACAAACGGTTTTTTCTTTATATACTAAAAACAATTAAATTTAAAATCAGACGATATTTTTCCTTGAAGTTAAAATTTCTTGACAGAACTGGCACTAACCTTGAAAATGAAACCAGGTTAAATCAACCACAAGAATGACTGGGTAGATCCATCCTTAGTGCTATATTGTGGTATGGAAGGCAGAAAAAAAATCTCTCATCATTCAATGCCTTTTTAGTTCTTTTGTTTCATTTTGTTTTTTCGAGATAGGGTCCAGGCTGGCCTCAAACTCACAGCGATCCTCCTGCCTCAGCCTCCCCAAGTGCTGGAATTAAAGGTGTGTGCCACCAAGCCCAACTTTGGTGTCTTATTAAAAACAATCAAAAATCACAAAATGTCGAAGTATAGTACCACTGGCTCACAGCTGCTGGGAAACACAGGTCAGTGCCTAGGACCAACCAGAGCCATCGACTCTGAGGGTCCCCTGTAGAGGGTGCTCTGCAACAGACAAGGGATGGCAGGGAACCCAAGAAGGCAGATTGTTTGCTTTTATTTTGTTCGCTGCCTTGTATGCATCCCCTTTAACTGGGCTGGCACGTAACATTTCAGTTAACACTGTAAAATAAAAAGGCTGAGGGCCAGGGAGATAGCTCACTGGCACAAGTGCCTACCTGGCAAGTGTGAGGTCATGAGTTTGATCCCCAGTACCAAAAAATAATAATAAAAATAAAAATGCAGAGAACAAATCATGGTAATGTCCTGATACAGAAAAAAACCACAGGGATTGTCAAGTCAAATTTAGTAAAAAGAGTGGCCTCATTTTACGTTTTAATTTTTTTTTTTTTTTTGAGACAGGTTCTCAGTATGCAGTTCAGGCTGGTCTTGAGTTCACATTCAAGCCCAAGCTGCCCTCAAAGTCACAGTGATCCTCCTGCCTCAGCCTCCCAAGAGCTGGGATTACAGATGTGTTCCTCCATGACCAGTGCAATCTTTTTAATGTCCAATATTAATCAAGAAAGACAGCTGGATTCCCTATCTGCTTCGGCATCCAGTCAGTTTCCCATTAAACAGCCTTTCGATGGACACTCCTGAGCGAACAAGGGGGCAGCAAATAAAGTTGTGGTATTGTTATGAAAATAGTTTTGACCTCGTCAGCCCCTGAAAGCCTACGCTCTGCCTGGACTGCCCTTGAAGACACTGTTTTGAAAAGATACGTATTCTAAGACTCATAACTTTGATCAGCATTCGAAAGGGATTCTCAAACAAGGGAAGCAGGTAAAAAATCGTGGAAGGAGGAAAACACCACCACTGCCATGCAGCTACACTCACAGGAAGGCTAAAACATTTGCTCCTTTAAATATCACTTGCTCTTTGTACTTCAACATTAATTTCAACAGGAAGTGAAGTGCTATTTGAAGAAAAGAACAGTCAATGCTTCTCCTTGACAAGATGGTCACCAGAACAAAAAAAAATATACTCTGACTCCTTCCAGTTCATGTATAAATGTCAATTGTCAGCGTACATTTACTTTTTAGACGATCGCTTCTAAGTGACATTCTAATTATAAGACCCATAAGTCACCTTTCTCCTGGCTTTTCTTCTCTTGCACAACTTTCTGCTGACTGTCATTCAAATATTATTTAACAGGACAAAAGAGCAATTTCTCATTACCAATCAGTTCCAAACTGCTGCAAGGTCCTATCTTTAAGCCTGCATGTTTCATGAATACCAGTGAGAAGGTAATTTACAAACCAACTGCTCTCATCCTGTCTAAACAGGGGCTGCTCTCCGGATAGGCAGCTGGTTGTACCACTACGAACAATTCTAATTCTCATTCTAAATTTTCACCTCTTCATTCCTCTCACACTGAGAAGATATATGGTTTCAAACATCCCACAGGTAGGCAAAAACAAAGCGGTGACAGTAACCTTCCCAGGAGACATTTGGCTTTTGTGTCTTATTTAAATTCACACCCCTTAGCAAACCTTGAAGAATTTATTAACCGGGCCAGGATGCCCCTGGTCAACCACGTAGGTCTACACTGGAATTCTGAAGATGATTTTTGGAACGTAGCTTCAGGCATGTTACTGAATCTGCACCTCGCTTTTCTCATCTTTAAAATGAAAATAAACCAAGCATGGTGGCACACACCTTTAATGCCAGCACTCAGGCAGCAGAGGCAGGAGGATCACCATGAATTTGAGGTCAGCCTGGGCTGCACAGTGAGTTCAAGGTCAGCCTGAACTACATAGTGAAAGCCTGTCTCAAAACAACATAAAATAAATACAAATAAATAAAATTCAACTAATAACAATTATCTATTCCTTAAGTAGATAACAGTATTAACTGAGATAATGAGTTGGGAAAGCACTAACAAAACTGCCTGACAACATACAACATTCAGTACCTGCTGACTTTGGCTTTTATGTATGGTCTATTAAAACAGCTTCACTCTAGTCACAGTGGATTGGAGAGTTCATAATAATCAGATGAGTCCCAGGGTCATTCAAGAGGGAAATCGTAAGAAAGAGATGTTCACTGCAGTATTCTTCTCCCTTAAGACAGGCAAGTGTCTATGTTCCCTAAGAAAGTGCTGACAGGCCGTGAGCAAGGCATCCAAGACACTCTCAGTGCTGCTATGACAGTGTGCTGCTAGCAACAAGAAAAGGAACTCCAGACTTGTCCTTCCAAACAGACTGACAGACACTGAATAGAAAGTTTGCCCCGGCTCTCTGGGCGCAAGAGAACAGTGCTTCCTGCTTTAACACAGATATTTTTGCAGGCATGGTAAAACCAGTCTGGCACCAAAGCCACATTTTTAACTACTAGACAAAGAGGCAGGCTGCATAAATACACACCATGCTTACAGATCATGGAAGGGGACTAAGACTCAAGTACAGGAGCTTGCTTATCTGTGATATTTAAATTTTAACAATAAGAATATATAGACTTGAGTAAAATTTTTTTATGTCTCATAAACTTAGTCACACTCTTTATTGGGGGCTTTTGTGGAATTCTATTTGCTTACCACCCGACACACATCTCAACTTGCTCAAGTGCACAAGCTCCCCCATGGCGAGCCTATTATCCCAGCAGCTGGCAGCATCTGGAGAGAAAGAAGGGGTGGATAATGACTCCTGACAGTCAGGGCAGACACGGGCTCTATCCACCCACCAGCAAACTCCAAGACCTACTTGATTTAATACATTTGCTGGTCTCCATGCCCCATTTTATCTTCAAATATGACTGTGCCCCCTTAGCATAAGTTAATTCATCATACTAAAATTTTTACAAGATTACGATGGAAACAGGTAATTGAAGTACAGAACAGGGAGAAGACGAAGGTTGTGATTAATCCCTTATCCTAGTAGAACTGTATTATTACAACTGGCCATACATAATACTTTTATGAATAGTTTTTACGAAGAAGGTTTTCTTTTATTTCTTACCCATTAAACAAGTTTTTTCCATCTTCCACATTACTCCACAGTAATTGGTTAGGTTTCCTCTTCTTTATTACCTATGAGGGGAAACAATCTGTAAGTCTGGGCTAATGCATAACAAGAAAGAAATACATTTTCATGAATCTCACCTATAAATTCAGAAGATGATCAGTGTACTCCCTATAAATTCTCAAAACTGACATACAAGTGAAAAAAAAATCGGACCCTTCTTTTAGCAAAGATAAATCACACATTTAGTGACTTTATGGGTAGACTGATCCACAAATGGAAATATTAAAAGTCTACTTACTGGGGAAAAATGCACTTCCACATTGTTTTGGGTTTTAAGGGTTATGATTTGTCTGCATACAAACTGAAAGGAAAAAAAAGTACACCAGCACACACCTGTAATCCCAGATGCACAGGAGGCTGAGGCAGAGGATCGTGAGAGAGACGCCAGCCAGGGCTACTCAGTAAGACTGGGTCTCAAAATCACAAAAAAAGGCTGATGACACAGCTCAGGGATACAGCACTTGACTAGTGTGCCCAAAGCCCTGGGTTCCAACCCTACTACCAAACAAACAAACAAGAAAGAAAGAAAGAAAGAAAGAAAGAAAGAAAGAAAGAAAGAAAGAAAGAATAGAAAAGAAAAAAATAATATAAAAAAGTTGCCCCCCCCGGGGGGGGGGAATTGCCCTCGGGGGAAAAAAAGTGCAATATAATAATACAAGATGACATGAAGGGACTCTTTTGTGCTAATTGGATTCATGACCTTTATGGAAGCAGCATGCTTCTTTAAAAGCAGAATATATTTCCAAGGACATTATCTTAACCAAATATATCTAGAGTTTATGATTTGGATAAATTATATATATATAAAAATTATTTTTCACATTTGTAATACTTCATTTGAGTCTTAACTCAGTTAATCTTGAGATTGGTACTTTTGGCTACCATGTGACAGGATGGAATATTCGCTATTTTGTCACCCTAACGGTTAACACAAGAATTCCTCTTGGAAGAAACTTCTTTTGTGAAAATGTCTTCCCTCAGTATGGCCCCCTGCCTCTCCTGTCCAGTCCCCTGGAGTGGGTGGCCCTCTACAGAATGGCTGTCAAGATCCCAGAATGGTTGTCAAGAAAGGGAAATTGCTCTGCATTAGACAAGGGGCAGAATGTGTTGTTTTATCTCTGAAGCGAATGGGGAGAAGAATAATGAGGAGAATGAAAGGGAGAGAAGAAAAGAAAAGTTAGAATAATGGAGCAAAGCTGGGATTAGGTAGGGGTGAAGCACTCAGGTCAAGGGAGCTCTGAAAACATTTTAAGAATGGGAGGCCTTACTAGGAAAGTTGTCTGCCTTCCTGCAAAGCAAGGCTCACCCATCTCTATTTCCCCATCTTCAGTTAAGTATACAAAATCTGCAAATGCTGTGGTGAGGGCCTCCTGAAATCAGAGACAAGTTTCCCATCTGGTGCACTATGGTATAAACGAGTGGCACAGGCAAGAAAGAGTGGCCCGGAAGACAGAAGATGCCCCATGATCATGAAGTACAGGAAACACACAAATGCTTTTAGGGAGAGCTTACATCTTCCACACATTCTAGGTTGAGAAGTCTGGGGCAAACTTTCTAGGAAAATTGAACTGATGCTGTACAAATGGAAGACTTTCCTATCCAATCTCGCTTTTAATGTAAGAGCATCAAAACAAGTTGAAAGAATTTAATTGCACTTAAAACCAAGTTATGTTATGCTATATATTATATGTTATTTATTTTTGAGACAGGGTCTTGCTATGTAGCTCAAGCTGGCCTTGAACTCTTGACCATCCTGCCTCAGCCTCCCAAGTGCTGCAATTACAGGCATGCACCACCATGCCTGGTAAAAAGCAATTCTTGAAACCTAACCCAACTTACTTTCATCTGACAAATAATAACAATCACAATAGTTATTAAGATGGCCATAAACAAATCACAGCCTTTAATGTATGGCAGGCATTCATCTAAGTGCTTTATAGATTTTAGCTCATTTAATCCTCACAACTATGAGGTAGGTACTTTTATTTTCCACTTTGCAGACAAGGAGACTGAAGCACCACTAAGTTCCATAGAATCGATACATGGCAGAGCTACAATTCACATCCGGGTTTCTGCTCTTAAGAAAGGCAAGCCCCAAGTCCTCAGGTCAGGGTGGCAGCGGGAATCCACCTCCTTTGATCACTCGCTGTGTTAATGGAGGCAGATAGGGCATGTCCGGAAGAGATGTTATCTTTAAAATACACTTAATCTATATCTTGAAATGTGGCTTCTACATTGCAAAATATACTTTATACAGCTCAGAAGACTTTAATATATTTTGTATTTTTTGAGGAGGGATCTCGCTTTGTTATTAATAGGAAAGTTAAATGTAATACTCAAGAAAACTGTAAACCAAATGTACTGCAGACATATACTAATAAAAAATGGTTTAAAAAGTAATATATGTATGTAATATATATGTAACATATGTTATATATATTTTGTTGTTGTTGTTACTGTTTTTTTGGCGGGGGGGGTTTTGGTACTGGGTATCAAACTCTTGACCTCGAGCTTGCCAGGCAGGCCCTTGTGCCACTGAGCAATATCCCCAGCCCTAAAAAATAATATATTTTTAAAAGTCTAAATAGTTAACTAAGCCAAAAGTAGTGGCACATGCCTGTAATCCTAGCACTCGGGAGGCTGAGGCAGGAGGATCATTGCAAGTTCAAGGCCAGCCTGGGCTACAAAGTAGGCTCAAGGCCAGCTGGAACTGCATAGTGAGACCTTGTTCAAAACACAAAAAAAAAAGTTAACTGAAAACATTAATAAATTTAAATCA
>RJWM01037772.1:0-17191 GCA_004363535.1 Dasyprocta punctata | reverse complement strand
ATAGAGCCTGTCACATAGTAAACACTTGACCCATTTTAGCTACTTGGTCTTTTTTCTCTTTGAAATTACTCTGTGCCCACTTTAGAGAGTATCCCTGTCATTTCTTTAGTCAGTTCCTGATGTCTTTCCTGGCCCCTTGGCTATTTTCCACCCTGATCAATGAGGAGTTAGGAAATGTGAATACAAATTGGTTTTTTTTGTTGTTGTTGTTGTTTTTTTTTGTTTTTGGACCAGGGATCAAACTTGCAACCTCATGCTTGCCAGGCAGGGGCTTATGCCACTGACCTAAAACCAAATTGTTTTTTTACATCAGTTAGGACAAAGTAGAGTTAGGAAAGTCGAACTGCCAGTGGAAAAAAATATGACTTAGATTAACCTCGCTCTGCAGAGTAGATGTGTTCTCACAAAGGCTAATTGGCTACTTTTATGTTGACTGACTTCCTTTGCAATACTAAATACTCTCACGGGAGCAAAACCATAGTTAAGGGAGGAAAAACTAATAGTGGCGCATGAGATAATTTTCATCTCCAAATCTATTTGAACGGTCCCAGTCAACTAGTAAAAAGGCCGTATTATTATCATTTTATGGATTAAACAACTGAAACTCAGACAGGTTAAGTAACACAATCAAAATTACTCTTCGAGGGATAGTGGAGCCTGAATTTAAGTATAACTCTGGCTCCCAAACCTGCCCATTTCCTATGGATTGCACTCAAATGGGTCTTTGCTCTTGCCAATGGTCACCCTACGTACACTTAGATTTCTCACACATGGCTTGCCCTAGGCTGCTGCCACATTGGGCTTCCTGCTGTCCCCGGCCCTGTGATGCCACATGCTTCTTTGTGTTTGTCCTTCTGTCTAGAATGCCCTTCTCCTTCTCCAGAGAAATTCCTATCTGACCTCAGAGCTGCTGCTTAAATTCTACCACTTCTGAAAGCCAGCAAGGACATATTCCCCACTGAAGACAGAGGCTTCCTCCTCTGTGTGCCCTCAGCATTTTGTTTATAGTTTCATTTTTTTTTTTTTTTTTGGTACTGGGGATCGAACTCACAACCTTGCCCCTGCCAGTGAGCTAAATCCCCAGCCCTATTTTTTGAGACAAGGCCTCACTATGTGGTTCAGGCTAGTCTTGAACTCACTTTGTAGCTCAGGCTGGTCTCAAACTCGCAACAATCCTCCTGCCTCAGTCTCCTGAGTGCCGGGATTAAAGGCGTGCACCAGCACACCCGGCGTGTACTTCCCTTTCAACATTTATAATATTGTTCTAAAGGTTTTTGAAGACTGCCTCTGTCTGTCTCTCTCCTCTATAACTAAGCCACCTAAAGACAGGAATCAGAATTACTTTTTTTCTTTTTTCTTTTTTTGGTTTTTTGAAATGAATTGTCTCACTGTGTACCCCAGACTAGCCTTGAAATCACAGCAATCCTCCTGCCTCAGCCTCCCAAGTCCTGGTATTACAGGGGTGCACCACCATGTCTGACTTAGGAATCAAAATATCTCTTTCTATGCCTATTCCCAGAACAGTGACAGACACCCAGCAGATGTTGAGTGCACGAGTGAACCAGCTGCGATTTTCTCTAAGAGGAGAGGGCAGATGGCTTGGGCTAACAACACTGCTTTTTAAAATGTGCTAGAGAAAGTGAATATGCTTCACTTGCAGGATAATACACCCCAATGACAAATGGAAATGGGTATTTGTTCTTTTTTATTTTTCAGATAAACTGATGCTTTAGATTAATTATAATTGGGGGTACCCCTGTCCACTCCCTCCACATAATGTTGATCTAGCTGAACATGAGTCCCTCCCTTAGACAACCACACCATTCTCCCCCTTGACTCCCATAAATCACTGAGAGTGAGTTAGAGGTATGGCCTCATTCTGGCGCAGGAGATATGGGTGCTCTCTCCTGGCCAGTCATGGGTCATACTTAATAGAACTTGGTATGGGTTTAGTTTACTAAAATTTCCTCTGGCTGAATTATTAACTAATCAATTAATTATTGTACCCCAGGGGTTGAACCCAGAGCCTTGCACACACTAGGCAAACTCTACCACTGAGCTAAATCCCTAGCCTCGAAATATTTATGTTTTCTATTTTCACTTTTTAATTCCAGAAGCCTTTTCCTCTTTCTGTTTTTTTTCCATTCCTACATCTAAGTCACCTACCACAGTGACAGGTACATGCCAGGTGCTTAGCAAATGTTTATTGAATGAAGAAATGTATTTATATTATCTTCAGATATTTCATACATATAAAAGAACATATAAAATGGAAAAATAAGATTAAGTAAGTAAATCAGATATCCTGTACCTACCACCTAGATTAATACAGAGATTATTGTTAATATTGGTGAGGCCTCCTGTGTATCTGATTTTATCCATTTTCTCTTCCTCTGGAGAAATCTTCTACTCTAATAGTTTTCTATTTCCCATTCCTTGCATTTCAGTATGCTTTATGTATATAGATTACTTACTAATATAAAAATTCTATCACGACATGAATTTTTTGACAACTTGTCTTTTTCTCTTTGTTTTTGATATTCAACCATGTGGCTGCAAATAGGTTTAATTTATTTTTACTGATGTATTTTAGATAAATGAATATTTCAAAATTGTCCATTCTTTCAAGAGATTGTCCAAGCCAGGTATGGTAGGGTATACCTGTAATTCCAGCACTCTAGGAGGCTGAGCCAGGAGGATCTCAAGTTTGAGTCCCATTTGGAAATTTTAGCAAGACCTGTCTCAAAATAAAATATAAAAAAGGGCTAGGGATATAGCTCAGTGGCAGAGTGCCCATGAATTTCTAATATTTGGGAGTGAGGAGATAGTACAGTGGTTTTGTTTTTACAAAAAATACTGTTATAAACATTGTTGTACCTATCTCTAGAAATGGATGTGTAAGCCGGGCGTGGTGGCGCGCACCTTTAATCTCAGCACTTGGGAGGCTGAGGTAGGAGGAGCATTGAGTTTGAGACCTGCTTTTGCTACAACGTGAGCACAAGGCCAGCCTGAGCTACATAGTGTGACCCTGCCTCAAAAAACCAGGGCTGGGAGTTTGGCTCAGTGGCTTAAGTGTCTGTCTGGCAGGCACAAGGTTGTGAGTTCAATCCCCAGTGCCACACACACAAAAAAAGAAATGCTTGGGTAAAATTTTCTCTAGGACATATGTTTAAGAATAGAACTGCTGGGCTGGGCACAGTAGTGCACACCTGTAATCTTTCCTGGTGCTTACACAGGAGGATCACAAATTTGGGGTCAGTCTGGGCAGCCTAGAGAGTTCCTTTCTGAATATAAAAATAAAAAAAGGTTGAGAGTATAGCTCAGTGTTATAGCACTTACTTACACACAAGGCCCTGGGTTCAATCCCCAGTGCTAGAAGGAAAAAAAAAATAGAAAAAAGAAAAGTGAGAACAGCACTGGTGGCCACAAATAGCATCAAACCCAATGGTGAAAAATTGAAAGCTTTGCAACAAGTCAAGGATGCCCACTCTTGCCACTTATATTCAATGTAGTCCTAGAAATCCTCGGCAGAGAAGTCAAGCAAGACGAAGCAATAGAAGGTTAACTAGTCTTCAAGAAAAATGACAAGAACACACAAGGGAAAAGGATCACTTCTTCAACAAATGGTTTTGGAAAAACCAAGAATGAAGATTGTTCCTTACCTTATACCATATATAAAAATTAACTCAAACTGTGTGTGATGGTGCATGCCTATAATCCCAGCACTCAGGAGGCTGAGGCAGGAGGATCATTGTGAATTTGAGACCAGCCTGGGCTACAAAGTGAGCTCAAGTCCAGCCTGAACTGCATAGTGAGACCTTGTCTCAAAAAGACCAAAAAAGTAACTCAAAAATGAATTAAAGACCCAAATGTAAGATCAAAAACTATAAAACTCCTAAATGGGAGCATAAGGGAAAAATCTCTGTGACATTGAATCTGACAATTATTTCTTGGACATGACACTAAACACAGACAACAAAAGCAAAATATAGACAAATGAGAGTAAATCAAAATTTAAAACTTCTGCAAAGCAAAAGAAATAATCAACAGAGTGAACAGACAACTCATGGAATAGGAGAAAAATTTGCAAACCAATATGGATGAACTTTAAAGACATTGTGTTAAGCTAAATAAGCCAATCATAGACTAATACTGCATGATCCACTTTTATGTGATATCTGAAAAAATCGAACTCTTAGAATCAGGAGCTATAATGGCGGTTTCCCAAGGCTGTGGGGGAGGAGGATATCTATCTTGTTCAGTGGAATATAGATTTTCAGTTTTGCATAATACAAAGTTCTAGAGATTTGTAACAGAGTAATGTGCATATCATTAACACTACTGTATTATATACTTAAGGAAGGTTAGGATGGTAAATTTTATGTTATGCATTTTACAACATCAGTAAAAAGGAATAGAGCTGAGTGATATGGTATGCATATCTTCCAGCTTAGAAGACCAAGTTAAATTGTTTCCAAAAAGGTGCGCTAACATACACTCTCACTAGCCGTATATGAGCTCCCGTTTCTCCACAGCCTCACTAACATTTGGTATTATCATTCTTTCAAATTTTTGTCTATCTTATGGATTATTTTCCTTTGCATTTTATTGATTACTAGAGAATTTAAGTGTCTTTCAGGATGTCTTTTTGGCTACTTGCATTTCCACTCAAATGAATACTTCTTCATGTCTTTTGCAGTTTTCTATTTTTCAGGTTGCTTTTCTTAGGATTTTTCAAGTCAATTCTTCATATATTCTGTGTGCAAATTCTTTATGTATCATTGAGTGGTAAATATCTTCTGGTTTGTAGCTTATACTGTTACTTTGTCATTGGAGATGAAACAAATTTTGGGCAAGGCATGTAGCTCACTGGTAAAGAATGTGCTTGATATGTGGGAGGCCATGGATTAAATTCTCAGAAACACCCCTTCCCCAGGAAAAAAAAGCATATTTTAATATAGCCACATGTAATCATCTTCTCCAATATGATTTGTCCTTTTTATACTTTGTTTTTAGGAAATTTTTCCTACCCTGAGTGTTTGCTCCTGAAAAATTTAAAATTGTGCTGGAATGAGTTTTTGAAGAGGTGTAAAAACTGGTAATGGGGGACCAAGAGAGTTTTTTCTTCTTTGCCCAGAAAGCAGATGTCAAAGCCAGTTCTTCTACCTGCGATTCAAACTGAATCTGCTGCAGGGACGGGTGCTTTATCCTCAGGAAGGGTCTCCAGTCCACGAGGGTTTGCAAAGTGTCAGTGACTAATTGAAGCAATGGAACCCATTTCATTTTGTTTGGTGCTTGATCAGGGTGTGGGTGCTTGAAAGTTGTTGAGTAGTAAAGAAATCATAGTTCACCCAGAAGAGGAGAGATGAAAAGAAAGGGACAGATAAAGTGATTCTTCAGGTCTCTGAGCCTAAATATGTCACTATAAAGCTGCAAGGCACAAGCCAAAGCAAGTACGTTTCACTCCATCCAGCTTTCTTGGCTTCTATGTTTACCCACTTATTCTTCACTTGGAAATCTCTACGTAATGGAAACAAAACAATCTCAGGGGATTAAGGCCAAAGCTACCATGGAATCATAAAAGAAATATCACCTGAAGTTAGGACACCTAAAGACAACGAAAGATGTGGGCTCCCCTTCTCTTGAGACCTTTGAAAGCTGGACTCTTAACAGCTTCGATTGGAGAAAGATGTAGATGACCCAGGAGCTGTTTGGAGCTCTATGGAGACTTTTTAAGCCTTATAGTTGGATCAGCTGAAAAACCCTCTCATTCTGCTCAATCCACAGTAGCTACCAATGAAAAGGAAGCTTCCGAAGGAGTTATGGGAGAAAGTTTGGGGGGGAAAAAGGAAATAGAAACCCTGTCCTGGGCCAGGGATATAGCTCAGTGGCACAGTACCTGTCTGGCAAGCATGAGGTCAAGTTCAATTCCTGGTACCAAAAAAAAAAAAAAAAAAAAAAAAAAAAAAGACTATCCTCAAGTGCAAATATTGCACAGTTTTTCTTATATGAGAAACCCAAATAAGAAGTAAAGAGCAAATTAAAAGACCATAGGAAGTAAAGAGATTTATCTTTCTCAAAGGGGAAGGGAATCAAGAGATGGGATGAAGAGGAGGAAAAGGGGAAGAGGAAAGGAATGAAGACGTGCTCTGAACGTGCACCAGCTCCTCACAAGGAATATAAATGTTATGTCCTGAAAACATGGACTGATAAAAGTAAGAAAGAAAACCTGTTCTCTAGAACAGAGCAGGAGTGGAACGAGGGGGAAAGAAAGCTACAGAAGGACAGACTGGCAGAGCAGGGATGGTTGGCATTTCTGGCTCCTCCATAGGGACATCGCCATCAATCTTTAGTTTTTCATCATGGGCAAGTGAAGGGGAGCAAGAGAGGAAGGACAATGCAGTGTAAATTATTACACAGCCCTTGGCTTTCTGAGTTCTGCCAATAAAAGAGATTTATGGAGTAAAACCTAGAGCATAGGGTTCCAGAAAATGCTCACATCACCTTCAGGCACATTTACCAACTACATTCGTGCACATGTGTGCGCGTGCCCCCTCCCTCCCCCCACCCCCCGCAGCCTGTGCACGTACGCACGCACTGACTCCCACAGAAGCAGTACGCGTGCAGTAAGGTGCAACACAGTTTCACTAATACCCTTTCAAACTCACTGTGTCTATTCTTCTGTGTCTGTGAAGGCCCCAGGGTAGATCCAGCCACCGATGTTGGTTTGTTCAGGCTGACAATGCTGTAAAAGTGATGAGAAGTTGGCGGAAGCCTGCATTTTGGGTTGCATATGGTAAATGATTGCTCCAGAGGAAGGACATGAGGAAATGAGCATTTCATGCAGAATATTCTGTTAAGGGAGTCAGGCTTTGATTTATTAGAAATAGAGAGACTGAGGAGACGCTACTGCTCCACAGATGCAGAGGGCAACTCCTGCAAACTTCAGGTAAACAATTAGGACTGAGACTGCAAAGATCAGACAGACTGAACTGGAGGGGATGTATATCTGTCTCCAGTCTCCTTTTTATCCCCCCCCCCCAGGCTCCTTTCTATTTCCAATTTCCTGGGAGCCAGTGTACAGCCAGGAGCTACAAGAGAGAGACCTTTGATCTCAAGCTATTGAGAGCTCTAATGAGAAAGCCTGTTACCCTGTCTGGTTTCTTGGGAGATCACTGAGAGGTCTGAAAGCAAGGACTTCTGAGCCAAATCATGGGCATCCTGGCTGGTTTGAAGCAGCTCTTAGACAAACAGAGAGGGAAAACGAACAAGAAACTTGGATTATTGAGGGAGCAGCTCAGCCATCCTCCCTCTGCCCCCATAGTTGGCTCTCAAGTCATCCCACACTAAACGTGACTACACTCTCCTTTCTTTACTCTGGACCCACCCTTTAATATAGTACATTCAGCTATGAACTCATCAGTGAATTAACCCCATGGTTTAACCACCCCACAGTTAGCATTCTGTGATCTAATCACTTTTCAAAAGCACTACCTCTGAACACTGGAGTCTTTGGTGGATAGTTCTGATTCAAAATGTAACAAACCACTATGAGGCAACTTGGTGTAATAATTTAAAATGAAAGCCAAACTACTTTTGTGAGTCAGGTTTGGTGGCACATGCCTATAATCCCAGCACTTGAGAGGCTGAGGCAGGAGGATTGCCACAAGTTCCAGGCCAACCTGGGCTACATAGTGAGTTCAAGGCCAGCCTTAACTACATAGTGAGGCCCTATCTCAAAATAAATAAATAAATAAATACATAAATATTTAAAAAGAGAAAAGCCAAACCACTTTTTTCTTTCATCTTAGCTCTACCATCTAGGATTAAGTTACTTAATTTCTCTGTTTCTCCATTTCTTCACCCTTAGAATGGAGGTAATAATACTTTGCAGGGCTGTTGCAAAAATTCAAATAAACTAATATAGGTAAAACACTTAGTGCCTAACTCAAGGTAAGCTTTATATAAATATTGACTAAAAAAAAAAAAAAGAGGTAACAAAGGGGCAGGGGGCTTAGCTCAGCAGCACAAGTGCCTGATTGGGAAGTGCAAGGTCGTGAGTCCAATCTCCAGTACAAAAAATAAAAATTGACTATTATGCACCAGTAATTGTTATCTCGTTTAAATTTATTATAAATGTTTTGGGCATAAAAAGGTATAGGTAATAAAATCATTAATACCAATGTGTTCACCTTCCATCTTAGACATTGTCTTAGTCATTCTCTCACCACAGAGACACAGCACCTGACACCCACGTTTTAGAGGAGGAAAGGTTTACTTTGACTCATGGTTACAGTGCTATGGTAGGTGAGCTCCAGGGCAAAAATGGCACAGCAGAGGGGAATAGTAGAAGAGAGCTGTTCACATCATGATCGTCAGGAAGTGGAGAGAGAAGGGAAGAGCCACGAAGGACCTTCCAGGTTGTGTCCCCTGTTACCAGCTCTAACCAGACCCCACCTCCTAACCGTAGTCAGCTCTATCACCTCCAATATCCAATCACCTTCCACAAGGCCCACCTCTGAGGCATGAGGCTTTGAGAGGATACTGTCAGTACAAACTACAACAGATGTAAAACACCACAAATATTAAAACCTCGTGGCTACCCTTCCTTATCACATTGCTGTCCCACTATTCTCAGAGATAATCTCTGCTCTGAATTTGATCCTTATCTTTAGCACCAAATTTCTATACTTTTACTATGTATATTTGTAACATATCCTGTATACATTATTGTACGTTTCTTAATTTTTATACTTGGAGTATATCATAGTCATCCTTTTTCAACTTGCTTTTGTTATTCAGTATTTTTTTTAAATTTATGTGGGTACACAAAGCTGTTACATATTCATTTAATTACTGTACATATTCCAATCAAAAGAATAAACTGGGCATAGTGGGACACCCCTGTAATTCCAGCTACTTGGGAGGCTGTGAGTTTAAGGCCAGCCTGGCCTTCACAGGGAAACTGTAAAAGAAAGAAAGAGAAAGAAAGAAAGAAAGGAAGGAAGGAAGGAAGGAAGAAAGAAAGAAAGAAAGAAAAGAGAGAGAGAAAGAAAGAAAGAAAGAAAGAAAGAAAGAAAAATTAAAGAAAGAAGGAGAAAGAGAAACAAAGAAAACAAGCTCCGCGAGTGCTCTGTGAACCTTAGGGGTGGTGGAGATGAGCTGCAACTTATTCAGTTCTTCTCCTTTGGGGGAACATCAAGATTACTTTCCAATCCTTCCCATTATAAATTCACTTAGTTAACCAATTTTTATTGAGTGTTTACTACTTCCAGACATTCTTTAGTCCCTGGGGATTTAGCAGTGAACAAAAGTGACAAATCTGTGTTCTCATAGAGCAGACAGGAAACAGTAAACTTAATAGCTATGCTGTATAAGTAAGTAAAGTAAATTAAACAGGTAAACTGTAACACATCAGAAGTGCTATGAGGGAGAAGCTGAGGGAGTGTCCCATGTTAACCTGGAGTCAAGAAAGGCCTTCTGGGAACAAGGTTGGAGTTGTATTTGTAACTCTTAGTCAACTAGGCTCTGCCGTAGCATGGCTGGAGCAGATTCCTGGTAG
Source organism: Dasyprocta punctata (assembly GCA_004363535.1). NCBI lineage: Eukaryota > Metazoa > Chordata > Mammalia > Rodentia > Dasyproctidae > Dasyprocta > Dasyprocta punctata. The sequence continues at coordinate 7,629 of RJWM01037772.1, read as the reverse complement.
GAAGACCCAAACCTTTGAAGGACCTGAGCCATTAGTTATCCTTGCCTGAGTGGAGTTGCTCCAAATCTCCAGCTTCTTACAAAGTATAAATAAAGAGCAAAATAAAAGATAGATGATAGGAAGTAGGGGAGTAGATCTTCCTAAAAGGGGAAAGGAATTAAAAGCTAGTGAGGAGGGAAGGGAAAGAAAAAGGCACGAAGCTGTGTTGTGTGCATGTGTCATCTCCACATAAGGAATGGGAACACTATATACTGCAAACATGGACTCACAAAAAAATAAGTAAAATAAAAAATAAATTTGGTGTCATTATCCCTAGACATGGAGCTACTGCAAAGCACCCCAGAAGATCTGGATTTTAAGCACACTCTTCTTTGCCTTCATCAAGAGGCAAATGCCCTGCTTCACTAAGCTGCTACGGGAGTCCCTTTTCCTTTAGAAAAGTTTAGTGGCATGAATAATACAAAACCTCTGAGAGGAATAAATACCTTAAACCCAGCAGAACTCAAAGGTCGAGGAGTGGGAGGCAAGAAAAAATTTCAAGTCATTATGTGCAACAGTGAAAGAAGTCAGCCCTACAGATATCCCTTGGTGCCTAGATCCATGTATTCCGGCTCTGAGAAAATTACCTCCAAATACTGCTTACTCGTTCAGTTTTGTAAGATGGCTCCCCTCCTTTCAGAGTGCTGTCTCCCAGCCAGCTCTGTCATGGAGTCTTATTAAACCATTCTACCATTCCATAAAGTTAACTGTTCACTGATGATGGGCTACACGATAAGACTGTCGAGTCCTCTGAACATGAGCACACTGCCTCATTTCTTTTGCTGTAAAATGGAAACTTTAGATAGAAAAGATATTGTGTGGAATTCTGTGACGTGAATAAGGCATCTACTAAGTCCTTGGATAATGATGCAGATCGAAGGACAGAAGGCAAAGAAGGAAGATCCCACCAGGAAAAGTATCTATTCCAGTGGGGACAATACACAGCCTCCATTATGATGGTACTGTGCTCCTCCTGTCTTGCCTGGTTCCCCCAGTTATTGTACCATACTGTTCATTAGTGTGTTTCAGATCTATATGACTTGGTGTAAAAAATCTGCTTTGTTGAGCACATTCTAATTTCCCACTTTGCCATCATAGTTATTTTCTTGTCATTGGAACAAAATACCCAAACCCACAATTTAAAGGAAGACAGATTTACTTCAGTTCATGATTTTGGGGGATTCAGTCCATGGTTGTCTGGCTCCAACCTGGAAATGGCATGATAGAAGGGCATGATGCAGAGAGCTGCTCAACATATAGAAACCAGGAAACAGAGAGAAGGGGAGGAGCTGGCAACAAGAATACACCCTTCTAGGTCATACCTCCAGTGACCCACCTCTAGCCAGGCCCCACCTCCTAACATTAGTTCATCAAGGCATTAATCCATTGGTGAGTATAAGGCCCCCATGATCCAATCACCTTCCAAAAGCCTGACTTCTGAATACATGACATTTTGGAGGACATTTCAGATTCTATCTATACCATCTGTGCTAGAGTCCTTTCAGCAAGCCCTCAGTAACAATAGAGGCTGATTGACATTTCAGAACCATCTGATTATGGAACCTTGTGAATGACCTTCCATCAATCTGTAATTTTCTTGATTCTCCCTATTGTATTTTTTATTTTCTGGTATTTATCCTTCTGCTTATTATTCACTTTCATCTGCTTTAGTAATAGAAGAGGTTGCTGTGAGATCTTTTTTGTAGCTGTTTTAGCTGGGATCTTAGCTTTTTTTTCTTTCTTCTAATGCAAGGAGGTTATGCATTTCTTCTAATGTTATTGTAGCTGTATTTCACATTTTTAAAGACTTAATTTTTAGAGCAGTTTTAGGTTCACAGCAAAATTGCATTCCCCTCACATACTATATTCAGAGATATGTGGGCTGCACAACACTGATTCTTTTGGTTACCAGTGTATGGTCAATTTTTTTAATTTTAAATTTTTAATTGTTTTTTTGTATCCGGAATCGAACTCACGACCTCATGCTTGCCAGGCAGGTGCTTGTGCCACGGAGCTAAACCCCCAGCCCTGTGTGGTCAATTTTTGAAATATTCTGCATGGTTTTCTTAGTACATGTGTGCCAAAGCAAGCATGTTTTTCTTTTTAGATGGAAAAATAACTTTATTTCATTTTGGCAAGTATGCAAGTGTCCACTCTGAGAACTTCTGGAATTGTTTCTTGGTGCCAGCAGCCTTGGTGACTTTGAGCATGTTGAAATGCATGTCCTGCTGAGAGGCTGACAGTCACTACTGTGACAGTGTCACTGATCTGGATGTCCCTGAAGCAGGGATACAGGTGCACACCTCTTCAGTGTGTTGCTGAGGTTGTGGAGATCGTTTAGGAAGACAGTGTTCTTTTCATCTTCAACACAGTCACCATACTTGGCAAGATCTCCCCTAGGATGGAGATATTATCAATAAAGGCTCATTTCTTGTTAATATAGAGGCCCTCCACGGCCTCTTTGGGAGTCTTGATCGTGGCAGCTTTTCTTTGCCAGTTTCTTCCAGAAAGATGGTTGGGTACTTTTGGTAGGTACTCTGTCTGAATATCTATCATCCTCCTAGCTGCCTGAAAAAATGGCATACACATTTTTATAGCAAATTCATGTTCTCTAATTGTTGCATGGAGGTTTCTAGGTCTATCTAGAGAAACAAGTTTGTTAATTGTGTTGCTTGAACACAATTAATTGTGTTTTCTGTTAATTTTCTCTGCTCATTTATCAACAGATAACTGTGTTTCTGCTAATTTTATCTGCTCATTTATCAATAGATAATTACAATATTTTTAGATCTCCAACTTTTTTGGTGACTTTTGCAATTTCTTCTTATATATTAAAATATAAATGGACAGCTAAAATTTAAGCAGTTAAAAGTTTGAAATTGTCAGACTGGATTACAACTTTAGTTATGTATTATTATAAGTAATTATGATACAGAATGGACTTGGAGCATGTTTCATATTATGTATTTTCATTTTATATGTTTGAAGTGGTTATATAAAAGTAAAGAGTTCACTATATACCTTTCTGTTACTGTTACTTTACAGGTACAGTATTCTGTTACTTTTATAGAGTGGCTACATATTTGGTGTCTTAAAGCCAATGTTTTATTGTGATCTGATATACATAACATAAAATTTACCAGTTTAATCATATCTTTTTTGAGTCAGAGTCTCACTATGTACTTCAGGCTGGCCTCAAACTCATGGCGATCCTCCTGCATCAGCCTCTGAATGCTGGAATTACAGGTATACACCACCATGCGCAGCTTCTAATTATTTCCAAGTGTATGGTTCATTGACATTAAGTACAATCACATTGGTGCACAGCCCTAACTACTATCCATCTCCAAAAAGTTTTCATCTTTCTAAACTACCACTCTATATCCATTAAACAGTAACTCTTTATTACGCCCTCTCCTCTGTCTCTAGTCATTGTTCTGTTTGATGGGGTGTGTGTGTGTGTGTGTGTGTGTTATTGGGGACTGAACCCAGGGTCTTGTATAAAGTACATTTTCTCACCCCTGAGCTGCACTCTCAATCCCTATTCTATGGATCTTAAAGTTAATTTTGTTGCATATTAATATAGTGATGAAATCTTATTTAGTGTATTTTCCCTTTTATTCCATTCTATATCATAATTACTTATAATAATACATAACTAAAGTTGTAATCCAGTCTGACAATTTCAAACTTTTAACCGCTTAACTTTTAGCTGTCCATTTATATTTTAATTTACTATCACTTCTCAGCCTTTTGGCTAAGATCAAGTGTAGTATTTGTTCTTATCAGTTTAACATTTTAATTTACTGATAATTTTTGTTTTGTAATCATTTTATTTCATGCTTATATTTTCATGTGTCTCTCTTCCTACTCTCTGTTGAAATAACATAAGTTTTAAAAGACTTTTTTTCTTCTTGATTCATATTATTCTACTGTATTTATGTTCTTTTGATGATTAATTTTAAATTAAAAATAATTATATTGGCTTAATCAATACCTCTACTATCCTCCTAAATAATTAAATTCTTAGAATGCTCTGATTGTATTGCCTAGTATTATAATAGTGTTCCCAAATAAGTCAATGCTATACTGGTCAATTCTTGTTTAGATATAGCTATGTGTTTTCCAATTTCTTTACTCACCATTCTTCAACTTTCTGCTTTGTCTCACTTTTTTACTTATGGGTTGAAATTTTCCTTAGGAAAGTTCCTAAAGAAAATTTCTTCATTGGCAGATCTATTTATGGTAAGAAATTTATTTTTGTCTTGAAATTTTTTAATTTCTTCCTTATTCTTGAATGATAGTATAGCTAAATAAGAATTCTGGATGATTTTGTTTTCACTCAGCTGTGAATATAATTTTGTTACTTTGAAGATAATGTCCTTCGCTAGTTTTTTTTTTTTTTTTTTGTGGCACTGGGGATTGAATTCACAACCTCTCACCTGCCAGACAGCAGACAGGCACTTAAGTCACCGAGCCAAACACCCAGTCCTAGTTTTTCGAGGCAGGGTCTCATTATGTAGCTCAGGCCAGCCTTGCACTCGCGTTGTAGCCCAAGCCAGCCTTGAACTCACAACGCTCCTCCTACCTCAGCCTACCGAGTGCTGGGATTAAAGGCATGCGCCACCACGCCCAGCTTTTCTCTATTTACTTTTAAAATTTTTCATTGAACTTGAATTCTTTAGTTCACAGCAACATTTATGGGTATGGATTTATTTTAATTGATTGTGCTAAAGACATAAACTATTTAAATTTGATCATGCCTTCTATAAATTCTCACCTACAACCACTTTTTTTTTTTTTTTTTTTTTGGGTACCAGAGATCGAACTCATGACCTCACGCTTGTTAGGCAGGCGTTTATGCCACTGTGCTAAATCCCCGGGCCCTCTACAACCACTTTGAATATTGCCTTTGCCAATTTTCCTTATTCTCCCCACTAAGAACTTGCAGGATATGTGTGTTGGAACTTTTCACTCGCCAACACATCTTTTAGTCTCTAATATTTTCTTGTGTTATTTTCTCTAGTTCTAATATTCTCTCTTCACTTACGTATACCTTTCTTTCTGTTTACCCATTTAGTTTCTTTTTAAATTTTTTAAAGATTAGAAGTACAGCACACATACATGTATAAAAGTACACAAAGCATACATGTATTGTTGAATTAATTATTGTAGCTAAAGTTATAGATCAAGAAATAGAATTTCACCAGACCCTCCAGGTTTTCCATGTGCTTCTTATTAATCATGGCTCTGTTCTCCACTTAATATAGCCACAATCTTGAATTGTATGTTAATCATTTCATTGTCTTTAAAAAACAGTACTAGGGCTTGGGATATAACTCAATGGCATAAGCGCATGCCTGGCAAACACAAGGTCATGAGTTCAATCCCCCGTACAAAAAAAAAGAAAAGAAAAGAAAAATAGTTTGAGCCCAGCATGGTGGTGCACACCTGTAATCCCAGCACTTGGGAGGCTGAGGCAGGAAGATTATTGAAAGTTTGAGACCAACCTGGGCTACCAAGTGAGCTCAGCCTAACTGCATAATGAGACCCTGCCTCAAAAATACAAAAACAAAAACAAAAACTAGCTCTATCGCCTCATATCCCCAAAGAATATAGTTTGGCTTCATTTTTTCTTAAACTGTATAAAATAATAAATGCTACTGTAAGTTTTTAATCCTGACATTTATCTGACATTGGACATTAAATATTTATCTCTTACGTATTCACCTGTAGACCACTCTTTCTGTGTGTTTGTATAATATTCCCTAATAAATGAGATATTTAGCCATTCTACTGCTATGAACACTTGTTGTTTCAGTTTGGAGCTGTTATGAACGATGCCGCCATGAACATTATGGTGCCTACAACTGGTAATATGAATGTGCTCTTTTGGAGGATATATAGTTAGAAACGCAATTACGGGGCCCTAAAGTATATATACCGTCAATCTTACCAGCTAATGCCAAACTCTTCTTCAAAATGGTTGTACTAAAATTACATTTCTATCAGCAGTACAGGAGCATCCCATTTCTCAAGAACCTCATCAATACTTGGTATTATCAGAGCTTTTTATTTGAACAACCTGATGGTATATCATAATATCTCATTCAGTGTTAATTTGTAAGCAGTAATTTCACTAGTTGCCAATTAAATTATGCATTTTATCCATTTGGTTTTTATAATTAGTGACCCTCCTAGTTAGGATAGGATCTATTTTTACTGAACATGCATTCCTATTTCTTTCCACTTGTCTTTCCATATGAGCAGATTCACAAAACAAAACAAATTCCTTCCCACATTTCCAATATTTTGGGTAGAAATTAGGCAATGTACTCATGAAAGGTTCAGAAAGCACAGGAAATGTAAGGGCCACCCTTCTGGTACTTTTCATGCTGTGTGTCTCTTTGCTAGTGTGAAAGGCAGGTGTGATAGACACTAAGTAATTCTGCCTTACTCCTCCAGCCCATACATGCCTACTTCCCTGATTCCTCCCTGTTTAAAGTGGAGAGGTTTGCTTTCAGTCCTGAACTCTGACTGATATGGTAACTACTGTATTTCACATAATCTAAGAAACATCACTATTCTTGATGCTAAGGATACTGCTGCAAGTAAACTATGAGAAGTGCTTATTTGACACTTAGACTGTTTTCCTACCTATGCAAAGAGCCATTTTATTTTCTTTGCAGTATTGGGGATTGAATCAGGGGTGCTCTACCACAGAAGTATATCCCTAGACCTCTTTATGTTATATTTTAAGTTTTGCTAAATCACCCAAGCTGACTTTGAACTTGAAATATTCTAGCCTCTGCCTTCGCAGTTGCTAAGATGACCGGAATGAGTCACTGTGCCTAGCTAAAGAGTCATTTTGGACTTTAGATACAGGTTTCATAATTTCTTACTCCTATATTTGTTTATTTATTTATTTATTTATTTTTTATTTATTTATTTTTTTTTGCGGCACCAGGGATTGAACTCACAGCCTTGTGCCTGCCAGACAGGCGCTTAAGCCACTGAGCCAAACTCCCAGCCCTAGTTTTTTGAGGCAGGGTCGCACTGTGTAGCTCAGGTCGGCCTTGTACTCGAGTTGTAGCCCAAGCCGGCCTCGAACTCACAACGTTCCGCCTACCTCAGCCTCCTGAGTGCTGGGATTAAAGGCGTGTGCCACCATGCCCGGCTCTATATTTGTTTTAAAAATGTGAATGTAGTTGGGCGTGGTGGCGTATACCTATAATTCAGTACTCTGGAGGCTGAGGTGAGAGGATTGCCACAAGTTTGAGAGCCTGGGCTACATATTGAGTTCAGCGGTAGGCTGAACTATACTGTGAGACCATGCTTCAAAAAAACAAATAAAAAAACCCAAGCCCCCAAAAAAGTATGTGGGTATAATGAATTAGGGTACTCTAAAACTTCTTCACTTTCAGAGTTAACTAACTTGAATGATTTTTGAAGTGCATGCTTTTCTACACAGTGATGTTCTCTATGGTGCTAAGGGCATTAGTGATGCAAAGTTTTTTTAACAAGAGTGTACCATATTACCTGTGGTACTTCAGAAACATTGCTTGTGCTTAACAGCGCTTGCTTGCATTC
>RJWM01037771.1:0-17199 GCA_004363535.1 Dasyprocta punctata | reverse complement strand
CCTTGCGCCTGCCAGGGCAGGCGCTTAAGCCACTGAGCCAAACTCCCAGCCCTGGTTTTTTGAGGCAGGGTCGCACTACGTAGCTCAGGCCGGCCTTGCGCTCGCATTGTAGCCCAAGCCGGCCTCGAACTCACAACGCTCCGCCTACCTCAGCCTCCCGAGTGCTGGGATTAAAGGCGTGCGCCACCACGCCCGGCTTTCTTTGTTTTTTTGAGCCAGGTCTTGCCGGCCTCAAACTTGCAGTGATCCTATTGTCTCAGCCTCTCAAGTGCTGGGATTACAATTGTGCCACCCACAGTTTGGGTTGTTTTGTTTTATTTTGTTTTTGTTTGTCTTTTTAAAAATTTTATTGGAGGCTGGGAATATAGCTCAGTGGCACAGCACCTGCCTGGCAAGTACAAGGTCATGAGTCTGATTCCTGGTACCAAAAAATTTTACTGATACATGTTTGCCATACGTAATGATCACATTCATCTTAATTTGGTGCAAGGTGTGTGTCTTCACTTTTATTATAGTTGGCATTCTCTAGGAAACACGGGATCTTTTCCCTAACAGTAGTTGGAAGTAAATTTAGGAGCTGACTACCTCATTTTAGAGTGGGAGAAACAAGCGCAGAACTCACCAAAACCAGGCGGTAATTATGGCTGTTCCTTTCTTAGCAGGCAGCAAAGTTTTTGCTGAAAGCACCTGCAATTATCCTCTCAAAAATTTTTTTCTAAGACAAGGTCTTGCTATATAATGTAGGCTGGCCTTGAACTCACTATGTATCCCAGGCTGGCCAAGAACTCATGGAAATCCTTCTGCTTCAGCCTCCTTTGCAGGTGTGCACCACCCTGCCCAGGTGAAAGCACCTTTATTAAATTAGGATATTTAGGGAAAACTATCATTTTTCAGTGCTGTGCAATAACAGTTCTGGGAATTCTTTTTATGTCTTTGGTTATGTTCTGGGAATTCTTTTGATGTCTTATGTCTTTATGTAAATGTGTCTTTTGCCTTCAACACTGCCAAAACAATTAAAATAGAAGACCAGAAAAGACCTCTGGTCAAACCCCAGAGAGAACACAAAGTATAGTCCTTGTTATGGTTTGTGTCTAGATATCTCTGAAAACCTCTCGTGGTCATAATGGGGCTTTTCAGAAGTGACTGGATCCAGGGGTGTGATGCTGGAGCCAAGGGTGTGTGATTACTGAGTAATCCACTGATTGACTTGGTATAGTTCTGGGTAGTATTAAGGGTGCCCCATCCTGGGTGTGAGTGCTACCTGCCCTAAGGGCCAATAGCCTGGATAAAATATAAGGGACAGAAAGAGAATTTCTGGTTACTTGTCACTTGCTGTTTGCTACTTCACTGCTGGCTGCCTTGCTTTGCCATGAGCTGTTTCTCCTCTGTGATGCCACCCTGCCTTGGAGCCAGCAGACTATGAACTGAAACCTCTATACAAACTGTGAGCCAAAGAACCTTTCCTCCTTTAACTTTGGGTGTTGGGTATTTTGTCTCAGCAACAAGAAAAGTTAAGACCTTGAGAACCACAGGCTATGACAGCGCCTCTGAGCTCGAGCAGATATCCCAGGTCCTGTTTATCAGATCAGCTGTGCTACAAGGGCTACACCCCGACAGACCAATGCAGTGTTCAGGGTCTCATGATACCCAGCAGTTCTCACAGTCATCTCAAGGTGATTAACGGACTTAATTGCTCTATACAATGGGGGAGAGCTGGGCATGGTGGCACACACCTTCAATTCTAGCATGAGGCTGAGGCAGGAGGATCATTGTGAGTTCAAAACCAGCCTGGGCTACAAAGCGAGTTCAAGGCCAGCCTGAACTACACAGTGAGACACTGTCTCAAAAAATAGGGCTGGAGATTTAGCTCACTGGCATAAGCGCCTGCCTGGCAGGCACGAGGTTGTGAGTTTGATCCCTAGTACCTAAAATAAAATAAAATAAAAAATAGTTGGGGAGAGAAATATAATAAAAGGAAAACAGCTTCTTGATACAGAAATATTAAGGAAAAGAGTCAATTCACTGTTAAGTAGAAATCAATGGACTAGTGAGTACATTCCCCAGTAAAAACATTCTGAACCTAGCTGGGTGTGGTGGTGCACGCCTTTAATCCCAGCACTCGGGAGGCTGAGGTAGGAGGAGCATTGTGAGTTTGAGGCCGGCTTGGGCTACAACGCAAGTGCAAGGCCAGCCTGAGCTACATAGTGCGACCCTGCCTCAAAAAAGTAGGGCTGGGAGTTTGATTCAGTGGCTTAAGTGCCTGTTTGGCAAGCACGAGGTTGTGAGTTCGATCTCCTGTGCCACAAGAAAAAAAAAAAACATTCTGAACCTGAACCCCAAAACCCATACATCAACTGTGCACGCCTTTAATCTCAGCATTTGGGAGGCTGAGGTAGGTGGAGCGTTGTGAGTTCGAGGCCGGCTTGGGCTACAACTCGAGCACAAGGCCGACCTGAGCTACACAGTGCGACCCTGCCTCAAAAAACCAGGGCAGGGAATTTGGCTCAGTGACTTAAGCGCCTGTCTGTCACGCGCGAGGTTGTGAGTTCAATCCCCGGTGCCGCAAAAAAAAAAAACAAAAACAAAAACAAAAAAAACTGTGTAGTAGGATATCTTATGCACAAATTGGTATAATCTTCTGCAAGGGAATAGGTCACTTTTTATGCAAAATACATACTTCATTCAAAAAAGACAGAACTTTAATCTAGTCAAGATGTTGCCTGGCACTGGAAATTATAGTTGAGTTTCCCATAATTCCAAAAAGCCAGTTGCACTGGCCATAGTGGTGCATGCCTATAATCCCAGCACTCAGGAGGCTAAGGAAGTAGGATTGTTGCGAGTTTGAGACCAGCTTGGGCTACAAAGTGAGCTCAAGTTCAGCCTGAACTGCATGGTGACACCCTGTCTCAAAAAAAAGCCAAAAAGTAAATTAATTATGCACTCACTTCAGCAGCACACATACTAAAAAAAAAAAAAAATTAATCAGACACCTTCTATGTGTCTAGTACAATGTGCTACTAAAATATAAAAAGAATATAAAAAGCCTCTGAAGAGAGTGAAGGAGGCAGGAAAGAGAGAAAAAGAGGTTTAAAGAAAAAAAATGAAAATAAGGCTATTGTAAATGTGAAGAGGAAGAAGGGTTAGAGAAAAGGGGAGGGGACCAAAAAAAAGAATTAACATGTTCTGTATACATGTACACCTCCCTCATGATGAATATACTCATTTTGTACTACAAACATGTACTAATAAAAAGTATTTTTATTTTTTGTGGCACTAGGGATCAAACTCATAGCCTCACACCTGCCAGACAGGTGCTTAAGCCACTGGGCCAAATTCCCAGCCCTGGTTTTTTTGAGGCAGGGTCGCACTATGTAGCTCAGGCCGGCCTTGCACTCTTGTAGCCCAAGCTGGCCTCGAACTCACAATGCTCCTACCTCAGCCTCCTGAATAAAAAGTATTTTTAAAAAGTGTTTCTTTTTTTTTTTTTTTTTGAAACAGAGTCTCACTATGCAGTTTTGGCTGGACTTGAACTCACTATGTGGCCCAGGCAGGCCTCAAACTTATGACAATCCTCCTGCCTCAGCCTCCTGAGTACTGAGCTTGTTGTACCATGGATGGTGAATTACTTTCTTGAAATCAAAGAGATATATGGGAATCGTATTTCAAAACCATCCTTCTGACAAATGCTTTAGTAGTAATAATGTAATTAGTGTGAAATTCTTGAATCAATTCAGCTTTTCTTTTCTTTTCTTTTTTTTTTTTTTTTTGAGTACTGGGAATCAATCTCATGACTTCATACTTGCCAGGCAGGCACTTATACTGCTGATCTAAATCCCCGGCCCCAGCTTTTCTTCAATTAAAGATTTTTTTTTCTTTCGAGACAGGGTCTCAGTAATTCAGGCTGGAAGTCACTAGGTAGTCCAAACTGCCCTCAATCTTGCAGCAATCCTGCCTCAGCCACCCAAGGGTTCCAGGTATGCAATGCCATGTCTGGCTAAGGATATAGAATTTTGTTCCATCATTATTATATAATAAAATATTTATCATGTATTGATTAAACACAACTTTATACTATTTTCAACCACCATCTCTCTTTGTTTTTTGATTTTGTTTTGAGACCATCTTGATAAATTTCCCAGGCTGGCCTCAGACTTGTGATTCTCCTGCCTCAGCCTCCAGAAGAGCTGGTACTGCTGTCCTGGGCCACCATGCTTGGCCCTACTGTCTCCTTTGTAAAGTCTGAAACACATATGATCAGTTGTTTTTACTGCCATTATAGCCTGCATTATATTTTCTCCATGCTTTATCTCTATTGTTAGGTTTAACCTGTGAAGCCATGGTGGCACGGGCCTGTAATCCCACTTGAAATTATACTCGGGAGACTGAAGCAGGAGGATCTTTGTGAGTTTGAGACCAGCTTGTACTACAAAGTGAGTTGAAGGCCAGCCTGAACTGCATAGCCAGACCCTGTCTCAAAAAGACAAAAAATAAATAAATAAATGAACTATGAAAATGCATTATAGACAGGTATTTGAGGGATTGATGTAAAAGTGGTTGCTAAGAAGGCTGTGTGTGGAGCTCTGGTAGGGGACAAACTTGGCATGCATAAGGCCCTGGTTTAATCCCTAGTCCAGCCACCTCCAAACAGTGGTTGCTCATATAATCATTATCTGAAAGTGTGACTTAGAACACCAACATGACAAGTATATATTGCATATTGTTATGGTTGATACATTGTGTCAATTTGAGAACTTTAAAAATTGAACTAAGGGACTCAGCAGGGAGCCAGGACCCTTACTTTGTAAATATCTTCATCCTGTGCAAGAGGAGGGCACAGAGGCTTTGTGAGTGTCATTTTGTCTCTATAGGGAGAGAAGAAAACATGAGTCACCACAGTCAGCAAAAAAACTGTATGTATATATATACAGTTTTCTTTATAATTTTTTTTTGAGACAGGGTCTTACTATGAGTTCAGGCTGGGTTTGTACTCACTACCAGCAGGTCTCCAACTCACAGCAATCCTCTTGCCTCAGCCTCCCAAGTGTAGGGATTACAGGCAGATGCCACCTCGGCTGGCTCTAAAAACTGTATTTTGGAAAATTGTACAAAGATTTCTTATATATCCAGTTATAAACTATTTAAATAAAATACCTTTTTTTGTTTGTTTGTTTGTTTGGTTTTGGTTTTTTTTGTGGGTACTAGGAATCGAACTCAGGACCTCTCTCGCACTTGCCAGGCGGGAGCTGTGCCACTGAGCTATATTCCCGGGCCCTAAAAAAAATACTTTTTAAAAACATGCCAGGGGAAAAAAAAAACCCCAAAAACCAACGTGCCAGGGATGTAGCTCATTGTTATAAGCACCTGCCTGGCAGGCACAAGGTTGTGAGTTCAATCCCCAGTACCAAAAAAAAAAAAAAAAAAAAAGTATCCTACTTGGAAGGATTATGTGGTCCCCAGTTTTACTCTGCTAGTTTTTACTGGAAAGTTAGATAGCTGATTGTAAAGGTGAATTATAATAGAATACTTCCTTCTGTTATTTTTTTAATTTGTATTTTTTTGAGACAGGGTCTTGTTATGTAGTTTAGGCTGACCTTGAACTCACTGTGTAGCCTAAACTGGCCTCAAATATGCATTGATCAGCCAGGCGTGGTGGCGCACGCCTTTAATCCCAGCACTCGGGAGGCTGAGGTAGGAGGAGCATTGTGAGTTCGAGGCTGGCTTGGGCTACAACACGAGTGCAAGGCTGGCCTGAGCTACATAGTGCGACCCTGGCTCGAAATACGAGGGCCAGGAATTTGGCTCAGCAGCTTAAGCGCCTGCCTGGCAGGCACGAGGTTGTGAGTTGGATCCCTGGTGCCGCAAAAAAAAAGCAAAAACAAAAACAAAAAACCACTGATCCTCCTGCCTCAGCCTTCTGAGTGCTGGGATTACAGGTGTGTGCCACCACACCCCTCCAGGTTTCAAACTTTATACCAAGATTTTTTTTTTTTGGTACCAAGATTCTGTCTTTTTCCAAATAGTGAGTCCTCTAAACGTTTATGAAATTGAATTCAATTAATTCAATTATATTAGCATTGCCAGATAAAATTCAGAACATATTAGTATAAGCATGTCCCATGAATGCAATTTCAGGGACATACTTATACTACAAATTGTTATAGATCTAAAACGCCCATTTAGTTGCGTAGCCTGTGTGGTGGTTTCTGTTTGTTTCGCTAGCTCGAGGAAGCCTCCGTCCAGGGATTGAGGCTGAGCCCGGAGAAGACATCCAGCACCGATTCCTCTCTGGCATTCCCGGCACATGTGAAGGTCAGACTAAATTCTCTGTTTCAAAAAAAGACAGCTGAATAGCAGGTGGACTGTGATGACCTGGATCCCAGTAATCGTGAAAAACACCTGCCATTCCTAAATCCCTGATGGATGAACTGCTTCTGTTGGTTTCCCCGCTTGCCAGGGCTCCGGGCCGTATTGGGCGGGTAGGAGAACGCTGAGACGGCTCTAAAAGACCTTCTCAGCCTGCAGTGCAGGCCGCTCCCGCGCGAGGGCAGTCACGCTCCGCACTGCGCGGGTTCGAAATCCACGAGAACAGTGATTTGGGGAAAAGCGTCTTCCACCGAAAGTTTTATTGATGGCCAGGTGTGGTAGTACATGCTTACGCTTGTAATCCAGGCACTTCGGAAGCTGAGGCAGGAGGATCATTGTGAGTTTGAGGTCAGTGTGGGCTACATAGTGAGTTCAAAGCCAGCCTGTACCACACAGTGAGACCATAACAGTTTATGTGTACCAGCAAAACTGGCATGACTTTTTCTTTTCTTGCTCTTTCTCTCTCTCTCTTCTTTCTTTGTTTTTAGGTAAGTCTTGCTATTCTGCCTTGGCCAGCCTCAAGCTCCAGATCCTCCTGTCTCAACCTTCTACATAGCTGAGATTACGGGCGTGCACCACCACACCCAGCTGACATTTTTTACTATAATTACTAATGCATATCAATTGTACACAGTCATGGTTTTCGCTGTGACGTTTCCATACCTGTGAGTATTGGGATTTGGTCACACCCACTTTCTCTTCTACCCTCTTGCTCTCCCCTTTCACAACATTTTTATTTTTCTTTTTGAGACAAAGGCTCACTATGTAGTTTACAATTGTTTAAACTCACTATGGGGACTCCAGGAAGAGAAAGAGATGTGCCTCTCGGGATCTCGCCACGTTGGCTCAGAGAGGCTCCAACCAGAAGACAACTAGCCTGCCTCCCTGGTGAGTGTGCGTGACCAGCGAGGACTCCAGGAAGAGAAAGAGGTATGCTTGACGTTCACCCCCCCAACCTCCCCCCTGCAAGGAACCTGCTGGTTCGGAGGACCCGCTAAGTTAATAGCAACTACGGTACATAAAGCAACTAAATGCTTGTATTGTTTGGTTAATTTTGCAGGCCTGGAGCCGGCAGTCTGAGCATCTCTTGGGAGGATGACAGTATGCAATGTAGCAAATATGGAGCATTCTCTTCTGTTTTGTCTTTGAGGCCCAATATTGTTCTCATTGTTTTGCTTTATTCGAATTAATTTTTTTGCTTTATTTCATATTGTTTTTATTGTGTTTTGTTTTTGGTTTGATTTTACGAAACCTGATAGAATGGTCAACTATTGTGAAAATAACAAGATATACTATAGTAGCCATTGTTTTCCTAGTATCTTTCTTTGAAGTTCCGTACCGGTTCTACTGCTTTGTTTTGATTGACTTTGTTCTGTTATGTTTTGTTGGATTTTACTATCTTTAAAATAAAATAAAATAAAAAAGCCGGGTGTGGTGGCACACGCCTTTAATCCCAGCACTCAGGAGACTGAGGTAGGAGGAGCATTGTGAGTTCGAGGCCGGCTTGGGCTACAACGGGAGTGCAAGGCTGGCCTGACTTACATAGTATGACCCTGCCTCAGAAAACAAGGGCTGGGAGTTTGGCTCAGTGGCTTAAGCACCTGCCCTGACAGGCGCAAGGTTGTGAGTTCAATCCCCGGTACTGCCAAAAAAAAATAAAGTAAAGTACATACCACTATACTTGACTCCTTTCTCAACATTTTTTAATACGGTTAAAAAAAAAAGACTGATAATTTTTTCATCAGTTCTGGTTGTTGTTGTTGTTGTCTTTTTGAGACTAAGTCTCACTACACAGTTTGGGCTGGCGCTGAGCTCACTTTGTAGCCTAGGCTGGTCTCAAACTCACAACCATCCTGCCTCCGCCTTCCAAGTGCTAGGATTACAGGCGTGTGTAACCATGCCTGGCTATCAGTTCTGGTTTTAAAATAGAAAACATATGAGGCACAGTAGCATGGGCCAGTAATCCCAGTCACAAGGAGGTTGAGACAGGCGTTCAAGGTCCACTGGGCAACTTAGACCCTATCTCAAAATTTAAAAAAATTTAAAAATGGGCTGCTGGGGATAGTTTAGTAGTATAGAACAATTTTCGAGCATGCACAAGTCCCTGGGTTCAATTTCCAGTACTGCCAACAAACATAGGACCACACTCCTATGATCCCAGCACTCAGGAAGTTCAAGGTCAGCCTTAGCCACATAATGAGACCTGACAGACCTGCCTGAATTATATAGCGAAACGCTGCCTCAAAAAACGGAGCCGTGAGTAGTGGCGCACGCCTTTAATCCCGCCTTTAATCCCAGCACTCGGGAGGTTGAGGCAGGAGGATTGTTGTGAGTTCGAGACCAGCCTGGGCTACAAAGTGAGTTCAAGGCCAGCCTAAGTTGCATAGTGAGACCCTATCTCAAAAAACAGGACCAGGAGCCAGATGTGGTGGTGCACGCCTTTAATCCCAGCACTCGGGAGGCTGAGGTAGGAGAAGTGTTGTGAGTTCGAGGCCAGCTTGGGCTACAATGCGAGTGCAAGGCCAGCCTGAGCTACATGGTGCAACCCTGTCTCAAAAAGCCAGGGCTGGAGTTTGGCTCAGTGGCTTAAGCACCTGCCTGGTAGGCGCAAGGCTGTGAGTTTGATCCCTGGTACCAAAAAACAAACAAAAAACCAAGCCAACTTGTTTTGTTTTTTGTGGCACCAGGGATTGAACTCACATCCTCGCGCCTGCCAGGGAAGGCACTTAAGCCACTGAGCCAAACTCCCAGCCCTGGTTTTTTTGAGGCAGGGTCGCACTATGTAGCTCAGGCCGTCCTTGCGCTCACGTTGTAGCCCAAGCCAGCCTCGAACTCACAACGCTCCTCCTACTTCAGCCTCCCGAGTGCTGGGATTAAAGGCGTGCACCACCATGCCCGGCTAAGCCAACTTGTTAAAATAAATAAATAAATTTAAAAATAAATTGAAGTCAAGTTAGAATCCTGGATGGATACTCTTAGTTGAAAATTGGACCCTTAAAGGCTAGTAGCACAACATGCCCAGTAGGTGGCATAAGAAGCCGAAATCATGTTTAGGTAGATTCCATACCAAACAGGCTCTTCAGAGGTGTAGGTCTGTATGAAAAGTGATTCTTTGAATTTTATTCTAATGTAAAATCCATCCATTAATAATGGATTGAAATATTTAAAAGTGACAGAATGGCCATAAGGAAGACATTGTGGTGGTTATCTTAGCAACATTAACTTTGTAGCAGCTGGAGGAGCTCAGTGGGAGGGGGCTCTGGGCCACACACAGGAGGCTCTGGATTCAATCCCCAGCTCCGGTAAAATGAAATGGACACAAATCATAGTAAAGAAAAATATATTTTTCTTCAGCGATATGGGGTTTATTAAAATTGTTCATTTCTGTTTTTAGTATATGTGCTGCCAAAGCAAACAGAAGTTGTTTATGTTTGATGCTATCGATTCAACTCAGGGAGTCATGCATGCTGGGCGAGTGCTGTTCCCCTGAGCTACCACCTCAGAATCATGAAGAATCTTTAGAAGAAACAGTCGTAGCGGGGTGAGGTAACCCACTCTTGTAATCCTAGACCTTGAGAGGTAGAGGCAGGAAGATTGCTGTGAATCGAGGCTAGCCTGGGCTACACAAGTGAGTTTAGGGCCAGCCTGAGCTACAGTGAGACCCTGTCTCAAAAACAAAACAAAACAAAACAAAACAACAACAAAAATCCCAACAAAAAAGTCACAATAATAGCCAGGCGTGGTGGCGCACGCTTTTAATCCCAGCACTTGGGAGGCTGAGGTAGGAGGAGCATTGTGAGTTCAAGGCTGGCTTGGGCTACAACGCGAGCGCAAGGCTGACCTGAGTTACAGTGCAACCCTGCCTCAAAAAACTAGGGCCGAGAGTTTGGCTCAGTGGCTTAAGTGCCCATCTGGCAGGCGTGAGGCTGTGAGTGTGATCCCCGGTGCCACAAAAAAAAAAAAAAAAAAGTCACAATAATTTCCTCCTGCACGAGTCAACATACTTGCATATTAATTAATTCAACATGTATTTACCACGTATATGTCAAGCACTATGAAGTCACAAAGAACTGGGATGGAGATGGAATCATTGGGTCTCTTCACATTCTGGTCCCCTTTATTCCTTTTTTTTTTTTTTGCTGCACTGGGGATCGAACTCACAGGCTTCACACCTGCCAGACAGGCGCTGAGGTAGGAGAAGCATTGTGAGTTCGAGGCCGGCTTGGGCTACAGAGTGCGACCCTGCCTCAAAAAACCAGGGCTGGGAGTTTGGCTCAGTGACTTAAGCGACTGTCTGACAGGCGTGAGGTTGTGAGTTCAATCCTTGGTGCCAGGGGGGAAAAAAAATCAAAAAACTAGGGCTGGGAGTTTGACTCAGTGACTTAAGCGACTGTCTGACAGGCGTGAGGTTGTGAGTTCAATACCCAGTGCCGCAAAAAAAAAAAAAAAAAAAAAAAAATTGAATTGTTAAGACCAAAGGACCAAGTACCACAGCTGTTAAGAAATTTCAGTCAGGCCTAGGAACGTAGCTCAGTGGTAGAATGCTTGTCTAGCATGCATAAGGCCCTGGGTTCAAGTTCAGTATAGCATGCAAGGATAAACAAAAATGTTTCAATGACTTGTACTCTTGAGGATGGTTATTTAGCCTGCATCTTCTTTAATTTTTTTGGTACCAGGGATTGAACTCACAACCTTGTGCTTGCCAGGCAGGCACTTATGCCACTGAGCTAAATCTCCAGCTTTCCACCTGTGTCGAGAGCATTTATCAATAGCTTTCTTATTTTTTTTCTGGGTAGTAGATGTTGAGACTAAGGATGGCTGAGCTACATCCCCAGCTTTTATTTTTTTTATTGCACCGGGGATTGAACTCACAACCTCGTGCCTGCCAGACAGGCGCATAAACTGCTGAGCCAAACTCCCGGCCCTGGTTTTTTTGAGGCAGGGTCTCACTGTGTAGCTCAGGCTGGCCTTGTAGCCCAAGCTGGCCTCGAACTCAGAACACTCCTCCTATCTCAGCCTCCCTGAGTGCTGGGATTAAAGGCGTGCATCACCACGCCCGGCTCCCAGCTTTTATTTTGAGACAGGGCCTCATTAAATTCCCCAGGCTGGTCTTGATCCTTCTTCAGTTTCTTTAGTAGCTGGGATTATAGCATTGATAGCTTTGTAATTCCTGTATTTATGGTAAACTTAGAAAAACCTAACAAATAAATAGCTTGCCCACACCCTTCCACATTATTCTTTGAAAAAAACAAAAACAAACAAGACTGCGAGCATTGAAATTAAGCAGTTAAATTTTATTATCAAATGTAACAATTCTACAAAACTCAGTAATATTGCAGTATTACTGCCTAGCAGTCTTTCAGAGCTTGGGCAGAGAGCATTTTAAGGCATAAGTACCAAGGACTTTCTTTATGATCTTAAGTGCCAGTTCTCACCAATTCTCACATATGACATTTGGTTTTCCTGGTTGCAGTTAAAGGATCACTGCTGGTCAGGTAAGAGGGTTGAGTTTGGCTCTCCATTCAAGGCATTCATCAAAGTAATGCAAAATAAAAATAGCAGCCACAAAAAAAAAAAAAAAAAAAAAAAAAAAAATCTGCATGGCGCTGGATCCAAGCTAGGTATGGTATGAGTAACAAAGTATGTGCCCTGAATCAAATCCTGTCTTCCTTTTTGGAGTCACAGCTAGCTAGTGTCTAATATTGCACTTTTGTAGCATAAACATAGCTAAACAGTGCTAAACACTGACGGTGTAACTACCTGCTCTACCGGGTCAGTGTCCAACCCCTCAGTCTAGCATGACGACTACAGTTCTATGCTTTAGAAAGTTTTAATTATTTGACAGTGAAGACATTAGAGAAAAAGCTTTAAGGCTATTTTAATATACACGCGCATTCGCTGCAGTAGTTAGTATATTGCTTTCTAAACTACACTGTCCAAATGGTTTTATTTCTGTTGTATTAAAAACTAGTGGATTTCTTTTATGAAAGTTCAAGCCATCGACAGAGAAAAAAAGTACAAAATAATACATATGAAGCCACAATATTCAGTTACAGTTCAAACTAAAATTACCTAACTATATGAAGCTGCTTCATTTTTGGTTTTGCATTTTGGCCCCTACTTCATTCTTATTTACAACTGGTACCTTCTGGAAAAATGACCCAGAATTGCTAACTATGCATGTGTTATGGAGGGTGTCCCACTCTTTCCAGTTTACCATCAGCTGTTTTATTTTTGTGGTGCTGAGGAAGAAACCCAGGGCTTGGTGCAGGATAAGTGAGCACTGTACCACTGAGCTACACCTTCAGTCCACCTTAGGTGTTTCTGAAACCATCTTAAGACATCATGATGGCCAAGAGATTGGGAAAATACTAGTTTTCTTTTTTTCCTTTAAAATTTTTTATTTTTTTGAGACAGGGTTTCGCTATGTAGCCCAGGCTGGCCTCAAACTCATGGCGATCCTCCTGCCTCAGCCTCCCTGAGTGCTGGGATTACAGGCGTGTGCCACCACGCCCGGCTCTTTTACTTCTTTTCTTAAATTGCAATTTAAGAAGTCCAAGGCCTTATGCTTGAACTGCTAAGCAAGAGGGCACGAGCGTGCAGAAGATGGGTAGGCAGAGGCTAAGGAAATGAAGTACATGAAGTGGAGCTTCCTTATTAGACTTCATGGTGGAGCCGGTAGACACTACAGAATTTTTTAATTCAAGACTTTTTAAATTTAGGAAACACCTATGATGCCACTTTAGCTGGAAGTAATAGAGATATCTGATTCAAATTCACATTTTAAATGCTGGTTTCACAATCATCCAAGAGCCAGGTATGCTGCGTGCTGCAAGGATTTGGCTTCACTGGCTCAAATTTTTCACTCCACCAAAAGGTAAGGTACAGGTCCACTGTCTAACCATGTATGCTGAAAATACTGCAGCCTGAGTGTAGACAAACGTCTCCTGAAGTTGCTAGTGTTCTCATCTGGTGGCTTCAGGATCACCACACGTCTTTCAAACACTGGGGGGAAAAAATGAATAAAGAATGTTAAGTCTCTACATATAATTTTTAGCAGTCACAAAACTGATTTCAAATGTAAGGGCTAAAACATCAGTATATGTTTTTATTTCACCCAGACACAGCTAATATTTACAAGGCAAATGCCTGAGGAGTGGAGCGCCGACAAAGGACGTCTAGGGGAGCGGAGCCGGCCTCCTCCGCGCCTGCCTGCCCTGTGTGTGCCGGCTGCTTATCTGGAGGCCTTCACCTCCCCCCAGCTCCTACTGCATGCATTCCTTAGGCTGGGTCCCCAGGTCGTCACAGTGTTCTTCTGCTACTAGAGACTCAGTACAAGTATCAACTTTTTAAAAACAGAACAACTGTTCAAAATTGAAATCTAGTAGAACTTTAAATATAATTTCTAAAAAAACATTAAAAAAAAAAACCATTCAAATCCATAAGCAGCAGCAAGGTGTGGCATAACTAAAGGCAAACAAGAGCTCTACATGCCAGTGACTAGTTCACTAGCACCTTACTGTGGGTCAACTTATTAAATCCCTACATACAACCCGTGAGATTATCATCTCATCACCAGACACAGTGTAACAACTACACAACTAGCATTTACACTGTATTAGACATTACAATATAGAGATGATTCCAAGTATCAGAGAGGATGTGCGTAAATTATAAGCAAATACACCACTTTATATAAGGACCTGCAGTATTTGAAGGCTTTGGCGCCCCTGCGGTCCTGGAGCCCATTCAACTCAGCTATCAGGGGAAAACTGTAACAGGCAGATCGAAGACTGGAACTAATACGGAGAGGTCCCCCTATTCTGTTCTAGCTTCATCCCACACAAAAACCTTGAAAACTTTAGGCAGTGCGCACACACGTAAATGAGCAACAAGGATAAGGAAACAGAAATAGCTTCCCAGGCTGCATTCTTATTTCATACGGCCAATTCTGAAAATCCACTTTTAATAACAGACTCTATAGTTGGTACAAAAGTAAAATCAGGTATTTAGAAAGTACTAAGACACTGGTTTAGAAAAAAAGATACTGGTTTGTTAGAATTCATGTTTAAATGAGGTTTACAAAGCTATCACAATTTAGCCTTAAGATTAACACATTGCCCTGAATGGCTTCTCCTTGGATAAGATACATGAATATAAGAAAATCTATCAATTCCTCAATACTGCTAATCAATTTTACCTTTCTTTTGGCAAAAGAGTGGAAATTCTTTTTTTGGGGGGGGTTTGGAGATGGGGTTTCGCTATGCAGTTCAGGCTGGCCTTGTGCTTACTTCCTTCCTCAGCCTCCCAAGTGCTGGGATTACAGGTGCACGCCACTACACCCGGTTAAAAGAGTGGAATTTTAGTTAAGAACTGTCCCCAAACCCAGGTTGAAACCCAAGAGAGGCAACTTTACTACTGAGCAAGGAGCAACCAGACATAGCCCCTTCACACCCTGCACTGTCCAGGCCCTGGGGGCCTCTGAGATGCCCCCGAGCCGCACCAGCACAAGGCCATTCCTGGCTTCCTTTCAGACTTGACAGGGAGAGGTCGAGCTTGTCTGAGAGGGAACCCCTGGAGCCAGGCCCATCAACTCTGGGCCTGTCACCCATCAGAGGCAGCACGTTGCACCTTCTGCATCCCTGGACCATCATACTATTTGAGGAAACATCACCTTTCTAGAGGTTCAAAGCTATTCCCTCATACTATGTTACAATGTGCAAAAGTCTAAAAGTTGTTAAAAAGAGGTTAGAAGTTATCCTGCTCAGGTCTTCTTTTTAATCTCAGTGGTATTCATTGGAGTTTTAGTGTTTAGCAAAGAAATGGCAGATTCCTAACTGATAGCAAAATGTAATACATATATGCATACATATATGATCATGATATGGAGAATGTTTCATCTTTAGTTACAGTAAAGCAAACATGATACAAAACAATTTTGAAAGTTTTAAGTGTAAATATGCGCAAATCTCTTATTTTGTAATAAACTGTCATTAAAAATATTATGTACACAGGAGTCTCTTAAGACATCTGGATTTCACCACCTGGAACTGCTTTTTGGAATGAACCCTTAAAAATCCTGCAGGGTCAGACGTTGTGGCACATGCTTGTAATCTCAGCTCTCAGGAGGCTGAGGCAGGAAGATCGTTGAGTTCAAGACCATCCTGGGCTACAAAGTGAGTTCAAGGCCAGCTCCAAATGCATAACAAGACCCTGTCTCAAAAACAAAAACAAAAACAAAAGCAACAAAAACCCCTGCAGGTTCTGGCTAGTTGTAGTATTTTACTTTCTTATGGTAATTTCCACGTGTTTTTCTGAAAACTGTAAGTCATTTGTGAGTTTAAGTCAAACAGAATCTTTTCCCTATACATTAGATAAAGCCCATAATTTGGGTTATTTAATCAAAGAAAGTTTATTAGCCTTTCTTCTCACTTAAATCAATAAAATCAACATTTATTTATCTGTTCTTACCCACTAATATAAAAATATTACTGAGGAAGGGGGAGAATGCTTAATTTTGAATGCTATTATTTCTTGTGCAAAATATCTCTTATTTATAACTTTTTTATTTATAACTTTCGGGAATTAGGAAAAAATATTGGCCACTATATTGAAATAAAATATACTGAAATTACATTACAGAAAAGCTGGGCATGGTGGAACACGCCTTTAATCCCAGCACTTGGGAGGTTAAGGTAGGAGGAGCGTTGTGAGTTCGAGGACAGCTTGGGCTACAACATGAGCACAAGACCGGGCTGAGCTACATAGTGCGACCCTGCCTCATAAAACTAGGGCTGGGAATTTGGCTCAGTGGCTTAAGAGCCTGTTTGACAGGCGTGAGGTTGTGAGTTCAATCTCCAGTGCCAAAACCAAAACCAAAACAAAATAAAACAAGACATTACATTACAGAAACCAGAGGTCACTTTGTTTTTTTTGTTTTTATTTTTTTTTTTGCAGCACTGGGGATTGAACTCACAACCTTACGCCTGTCATACAGGCGCTTAAGCCACTGAGCCAAACTCCTAGCCCCAGTTTTTTGAGGCAGGGTCGCACTGTGTAGCTCAGGCCGGTCTTGCGCTCACGTTGCAGCCCAAGCTGGCCTCGAAATCACAACGCTCCTCCTACCTCAGCCTCCCAAAGTGCTGGGATTAAAGGCGTGCACCACCATACCCAGATTGTTTATTATTTTAGACTTTTATTTTCTCTAAGTGGAAAAAAGGGAAATACACCCACGTAAAAAGGGTTTTGTTTGTTCTAATTCTGCACAATCTCTTAAAACAAAATTACAACATGATTCAATGTACACCCTAAATGTTTATGTTTTCATGTTGCAACTAATAGCTTAGCCTCAAGACAGAGGCTAATGTATTGCTACTTTTTTCTCTTTTTTTTCCTTCTTTTTTGTTTTTTTCAGGCAGGGTCTTGCTCTGTAGCTCAGGATGGCTTCAAACTCACAGTGATTCTCCTGCCTCAGCCAACCAAGTGCTGAGATTACAAGCATGGGTTACCATGCCCGGCAATACTGTTACTTTTGTAGGAAATTTCTCAGTAGCAATTTCTCTGGCAGCGCAGAAGGCTTATGTAATCTAAACTTGTCACAGTAAATTCTGCGGAGGGAAGAGAAAGCATTTCTGTTCAAAAATCAAAGTCCTGTTTCTTGATGATAACACAAAGACTAAAGAAAATACTGTTCAAAGTAGGTAAAACCCAAAGTAAAGGAACAGATTAGGAGTTGGATAAATTATACTTGAAGGCCTTGAAAGGAAAAGCTTTAAAAATCCAAAAGAATAGGAGCATGTTATAGGAACTGACTGAGGCCCAACGGCCATAATGGAA
>RJWM01037770.1:0-17131 GCA_004363535.1 Dasyprocta punctata | reverse complement strand
CTTCATAAAATGTTGTTTGAAGGGTTGGAGGTATTATAAGAAAAGAATAGTGTAAAAAAGGAAAACTTGCAACCTGATCAAATCCTACCAGTCTAGATGCCATCTGTGATGTTTATTACAAAGAGCATAATTTTGCCTGGCTTTATTTAGCCCCTTGCCCACTGAGATATTGCTGGGATCATTTTATCTCCCTTAGAAGGGAATTCCTTCGACTCAGTCCTTCTGGAAATCTAGGACACTTCTTGCCTCCTTCTTCATTTCTCACCCTCACCAATAAATTTAAAAGAAAGTTAACATTGTAGTGGTCTCTACAGAGATTCTGTTCACAAGCCATTATTAGGTCATAGAGTCTGAAATTCCTAATTTTGGAATATAATCTTGGCCCTCCTTTGCATAATTAAAGTGTTTTACCCCAAACAAGCATTCTTTCCTTAAAATCATATATTAGCTTTCTCCTCGAACAGGGGCTCGAACTTGACACTGCTGACATTTTGAACCTAGTAACTCCGTGTTGTAGATTGTACTGTTTATTTTAGAACATTTACTACCATACCTGTGGAACAATCACTCAGCCATGTCAACCCTAAATGTCATGAGACATTGCCACATTTTCTGTGGGTCAGAGGCATAATTGCCCTTGGTTGAGACTTACTACCAAAGAGCACTTGGCAAAAACTGAAATGCAATTTCTAAAATAGCATTTGGCTTCTTTGTGAGTGAATATCGGTACTGCATATTAACTGTAATGTTAACCCAAAAGAGTGAAGTCCAGATACGGTAGTTCATTGTGATGTCAACTTGAAAGGATTAGAAACCGTGCATCAGTGGAGCACCACTCTGGGTGAGTCTGGATGATTGACATGTAGGTTGCACACTGAGGGAGGGAGACCCACCCCGGATGTGAGTGGCACCAGTCAGTAGGCTTATATCCTGCATGGGAAGAAAACAGAAGAGGAAAGATTTCTCTCTTGCATATTTGGAGGATCTCTGGCCTTTGCCATGGCCGTAGGGTGTTCATCTTCAAACTTCCAGTGAAGATTCTTCCACTTTCTATCAGGAACCTTAAGTACTCTGTTGTGAGCTCCAGGCCTGTGACCTTCACCTGGCCCCGACTCTCCAGCACACTGGTGGCCATTTTGTACTCCCCCCCATTCTGCTGGCAGCCATTTTTTGTAATCCCACATAGTTAATCCTTCACATGCGACATTTGTATATATTTTATATAAAACGATTCCTTTAGTGAACTCTCACTGATACACAGGAAGAAAAAGGAAGATCGTGTGTTCCTGAGCACGTGCACATCAACCTACCTCTATTAATGCTGGGAAAAGTGAACTGATTTGCCAGCTGAAAAATATTGTTGACTACTACAGAAAAAACATCATCACCACCATTCTGCTAAAACATTGAAATGTGTATAGAACTATGTATTATCTACCAGTGGCAACAAATCTCCCACTTCCACCCTTGCTTTTATTTAGGCGGGCACTTAATATAGATGTGCACCTGCCCAAGATCCCCTCTTCTGGAGGTGTCCAGGATGCCTGGGATGTGCCCTCATCATTGCAATGCAGGATATTGACTTTTGGGGTGTCTTACACCAGAAGGGGCTGTACTGACAGTGGATCTGCCTTGGTTTCCTCTGGTTATGTCTGACACATCACTTCTGTATGTTCCTTAGTTTAATTCCCACTCCCTGGCCTGGGCTGATGCTTCACCCCATCAGGGTGAAGCTGCCCGTTTGCGAGGGGGTTCCTTGGAATCATCTGAGTTTGGACCTTCAGTTAGTATTGCTGCAAAAGGCAAACAATTTGGGGGTGATTCCTATGGTAGATGGGTAGGGATACAACAATATACGTATGTTTTTCAGGCCCATTGTCGATTCAACCAGGAACATTTATGAAAGCTGATGACCTAAGAATTGGGAAAGATACATAGATCTTATTTGCTCTGTAGGTGTCTCCTAAAGTATTTTCATTTTTTGGGTCTGTCCATATTTCTTCTTTTCCATCACCTTTTGATGAGATTAAAGATCTGTGACATACACAATGAAGCAGTTACATGGTGATGTAAAACAGAGTCAGGCTACGCAACAGGATGAGTGGCAAGCATAGAAACTGCTGTCAGAGTTCATGGAAGTGGGCTGCTGCTGAGGGTAAGTTTGGAGTGGAAAGTACCCCAGAGAGCTTTGGGGGCTTGGGTTAGGCTTTGCAGACTGGGCAGAAGAAAATGTTTATGGATCACAGACTCTGTTTGAATGTGTATTAAAATACTATAATCTTGCTACTCTGGGAAGCTGAGACAGGAGGATTGCAAATTTGAGGCCGGCCTGGGAAACTTAGGGAGACCCTGCTTCAAAATTAAAAATCAAAAAAATCAAAAAAAAAAAAAAAAAGAAAAAGAAGAAGGTGGGTTAGTAAGAAGGCCCTGGGTTCAATTCTCAATACTGCAAAAATATCCTGGCGAGCAAGCAAACAAGCAAATTACTTTGAACAAAAACTCAGAGATGTAATCAACTTGGGTTGCTGCTGAGGAGGTAACTTTGCCTTTGGCGAGGAAAATGGGAGACAAATTTGAACAGGCAAAGATGGGCACCATCTTGAGGGATCTGGTTGGGGAGCTTCTGAAAATGTCTTAAGCATGTTCACTCTGCAGCTGCAATAGTAACAGCGGAGTTACCGCCACGTGACTCAGGGTGTTGCCCTTCTAAAAAGTTTCAAGAGGGCACTGCAGGAAAAATCTGTTTGCTGAGAGGACAAGGAAGAAACAAAGCACTTGTGAGGGCTTTGCCCTCTAGAGGTGAAAAGGGATGTGAAGCAGGAGCGACTCTCCTTTGGTGAGTGATGTGCGTGAGAAATAAGTTGGCAAAAACTACAGTTAATGACCACGGGCCCTGCATGACTGGGCAAGGCCAGGCTCAGAACACGCTCCATGCTGTGCAGGCTGGAGATGGTATCAGAAACTGGCCGCACTTCCAAGAGGCAGAAACTGAGTATTGACTTCTATGAGTTATTGATCTTTAATTATCATTGGCTGCTTTTACAGATGCAAAGAATGTTGGCGAGGGTGCATCTAGAGTTTCAGATTAAGTTATCTTAAATATGTATAATTAGCTCTGAAATGCTGAGGATGGGTTATGATTTTCAAGTTTGCTTTTTGTAAAAAAAAAAATCTGCTTGCTTTTCATCTGTTTCGAATTCTCCCACTTGAAAATTTGGGTTTGTAGAATTCCAAAGAAGCCTGAAACAACTGAGTTCTGATTTAAAAAAGAAAACATAAATGTGGCTTCCAAACTTTAGCTCAGATAATTGCCTTTAGGAATGATATGGCACTAAAATCACTGCAGAAGTTATTTATTCAGATACTGATGAGGTCCAGAAAATGACTACTAAGAGGTTGTTGAACATTAGCGAACGTTCTCTGAGTTGTGTGTGTGTGTGAGTGTGTGTATCTACTGAATGTGTTAGCTTATTATATTCGATAGCCTCAACACAGAAAGAATTGATTAGATTACAAAGATCAAATGCTGGAAAATTTTGGAGCTATGTTTAAAAGTGTTATGGTTTAGATCTAAAACGAACCCTTGAAGTCTCATGCATCCTGGGGTGTGGCTTTTGAAAGGTGATTGCATCATGGGTGCACTGTCATCTCTGGTGGATTCATCAAGTGAGAGTGCGCAGCTGAATCTGCTGCTAGGAGGCGGGCCAGGCAGGAGGCCGTCCCTAAGGTCCTGACCTGGAAAGCTGTGCTCTGTCCCTGGCCCCTTCCCTCTCTCTCTTCTTCCTGGCTGCATGGACTGTGTAGCCCTCTTGGCTACACAGAAGGCCCAGGCCTTCCGCCCTGCAGTTCCTGTCTTGGTACTAGATGACTTTGGACTGAAACCACTGGAAACAGTGAACCAAAGTGGGCACTGGGGTAAGTGGGTGCCAGGTACTTTTTCTCAATGATAGGAAAGTGATGAAGTTGAGGGGGAGAGGTAAATCTGTATTTCCCACCTCTCTACCTAGGTAAGGGGAGGACTCGGAAGGAAAGGAGAGCAGCACATTTGTTAGATCTCTCCCTCTGCAAACAAGCTTGGAAGTAAGGTCAGCCTCTTTAATGCCACTAACCCATCACTCTCAGGTGAAGAGTGAGGGCAGAGTGGCTGGTTCCTCCTTGAAGATGGCTCTCTCCTGGCTGACTGAGAGCTCTGGGGGATTCATTGTCCTACATATTCCAGCATGGCAAAGCGGGCTAGACTCGGAAGTGGCTCACCTGGGCACAGTCGACTACTAGCTGGGTGACACTGGGAAAGTCGCTTCACTTTTCTGTAACCCAGTTTCCTCTTCTGTCCAGTGCGTCTGCTTTCCTTGGAGATCCCTTCTCTACTTGAATTTCTCTTTTCATTCTCTGAACCCATGCTTCTGAAACTCTTTGAAATCTTCTACTTTATCATAAAATTGCAAACTTTTGTACTTTTTCTTGCATGTTGGTCTGAATGCAAAAATAACATTTTTAATTAACAGTGAGCCTAGTGGCTAATCTGGTAAAATGTGCTTCCCTTATCCTGTGTCTCCTATAATTCCCTGGCATACAGAAGTGTATCCCCAAAGGAGCTTCACTTGGAGGAGCAGTGAATTAAATCTTGTGAGCTAATCCTTGCACTTATCTATCAGGATAGAGTGGGTTATGTGGTGGTAAGATATAATCCCAAGACTTGAGTGGTTTAAAGGAACAGAGATTTCTTTGTGTTAAGAAGCCCCTGGTGGGAAGCTAGGGGCCATTCTTACTCTGTTACAGCTAGAGGGGGGCTCTGTCTCTATACTTTCCTGACCCATGATGGACAAGATGGGGCAAGATGTGATGATTCATTCATGGATTTTTGTGTCATTCGTGTTTTATTGGCCTAAAAAAATCAGAATCATGTATATCTGTGAAGAACAGCAGAGTGCCTTTCTACAGGATTCCTAAAGGAGGAGAGCCAGAGAGAGACAGAGTCAGAGAGCCAGAGAGCCAGAGAGCCAGAGAGACAGAGACAGAGATAGACAGACAAAGATTCCTGCATCAGTGAAAACCAGGCATAGGGTAGAAAGAGGTGCCTAGGACCTGAAAATGACCAGCTGCCCTGAAATCTCTCCACCAAGTGAATCTACCAGCTTGTCTTTCCTTTTACTATTCTCATATTTTGGGTCACCATATTGTTCTTCAAAGAGTTTTGGGATTCTGAGAATTGCATTGCAATCACAGTCCAGTCCTATTTCTCTAAAATAATCTACCTTTCATAATCTACCTTTTTTTTTGTTTTTAAAAACTTGGCTTTATATCACTCTTTCCTGCTTGGCTTTCTCTTTTCTGTGAAAGAGAAGTCAAGTGCAACTATTGTCCTGGAATTGTGTTAAGTTCCAGAGGGTCGGCTCTCTTCAGGTTCTTCGAAGTACCTCACTGTCAGAAGAACAGGGTCTCCTGCTCCTTTTGATACTAATGTTGCTGCCAGGAAAGTGACAAGATGGCTCTAGAGGAGGAAGCAGGCCTGGGAGGTGGCTCTAGTTAGGGGACCTAGGATCCTTCCCACTCGCTCTCAGTCTCCACGCTCAGGCTGTGTGAGAAGCAGGCGCTTTGCGAGCATTGCACTTCCCTTGCCATCTGAAAAGTGGACAGTTTCGTCGCCAAGTGGTACTGATCATTCAGGAAAATTTTTTGAGCTTATCTTTTGTAATACTGCTAAGTCCTATGGAAAATTTGTGGGAAACTGAATTAATTCTATACTTTTGAAGCTTCTGGGATATTAGAATACTGTAACAGCAAAAGAGGATGCTGGAACGTAGTGGATTTAAAAATGATAGATGAAATGCTTCTCATTATAACTGTTGCCAGTGCACTTATGAAAGTTTAGGTGTAACCTTATTTGGTTATATCATCAAAAATCTGAATCTGAGAACTGTTTTGAATAGGAAACTTATGCCAAATGGTTCCCTTGGATTCACTCTTCCCTCTGCCTCTGTGATAGGTCCTGAAAGTAAATGTTAGACATTCCGTCTGCCCTTGAGACACTCAAAATCAATTTGAGGAGTCAGTATTAAAATATAAACCAAAGCCCAATATAGGTGGGTATGTAATAAAGTGCTAAGTTGGCAGAAG
Organism: Dasyprocta punctata; assembly: GCA_004363535.1. Taxonomy (NCBI): domain Eukaryota; kingdom Metazoa; phylum Chordata; class Mammalia; order Rodentia; family Dasyproctidae; genus Dasyprocta; species Dasyprocta punctata. The sequence continues at coordinate 11,014 of RJWM01037770.1, read as the reverse complement.
GTACTACATGTATTTTTAAGAGCTCAGAAAGTGGAGGGAAATCCTATATAAATCCTATACAATTTGAGCCCTGTGGCACGCAGTGTCAGGGGTGGGTTCATGGGAGAGACGACATGAGAGGATCTAGGGTCTAGGATCTAGGATATAGAAGGATTTGAGGAACAACAATAACAACAAGGAAAAGACATTGCACTACCACATGGTTTTCCTTTTATGAAAGCCCCAAAATATAAATAAATTAAAGAGCAAAATAAAAGATAATAGAAAACAGGAGATAGAACGTTTCCAAATGGGGAGTGGAATTGAGAGATGGGATGGGGAAGGGGAGGGGGAGAAGAAGGAAGCAGTACTAAGATGCGTCATATTGATGCACTAACTCCCTATACGGAATGAAATCATTGTATACTGCAAACATGTGGTAATAAAAATAAAAAATAAATTCACATTCAATTAAAACTGGCTCTGTTTCAGTGATTTTTCCTTGCTGGTCTCGTCCCCATCCTTAGCCTGGATAAGAGCTCTTGTGAAATCCTATATAATTTAAGCCCTGTGTCTCTGTCCCTTTGAAGTATGTTAATATGTACACAGCAGCCACCAGCGACGAGGACTGGAGAGCAGACAAGGAACTCTGCCCAGGTTTCCCTTTGAGGCCAGGAGGGAGCTAATAACTTTCCTTCCAGAGCATGCAAAACCTGGTGGGGGATGAGAGTGGATGGCTGAGTGGATGCATGCAGGCCTCGTGGAGGGATTTCTAAAGCTCCTTGCCTTTGAAGTGAGTGAGAATACCTCATGTGGAGGTATCCTGAGAGTTGATGGGAGCAGACCCACGCAACTTCCTAGCAGTCATGAGCATCCCCTACTGCCTCTCCCCGGACAGCAGAAGCCGGGGGACCCCATCCTGTGGAGTCGCTAAGTCTGCAAGTTCAGTTTCGGGGAGAGCAGTAACCACCAGTTCAGTCCTCCTCCCTGCTGTGGTGCTGAGTGGGCTGGGGGTCTGATCAGAGGCAGACCGAACTTTCTTTCCTTGTGAGAGGATATCTATTTTTCTCCTCTCAAAACCAAAGTTAGAATATTTGTTTGAAAATGAATTCTTGGGCTCTGGTTTCTGTTAGACATTTCCATAGGGAACAATAGAACTGGAGTGCATTTCTAATTTAGAACTTTACATTGTTGATGAAGTTTTGAAAATAACAGGACCAGGCAACCCAAACATCTGTTACTTTAATTTGTTCCTCCCTTAACTTGCAGCAAACTTGTGGCACCAGTCTTGGAATGTGGGCACTGTCTCTGATCAGTATTTTAAGGGGGGAATTTTGGAATGCACGAGAAAATAGAGATAAGATTCTGTGCTTAAAATGTATAATGCTTTACAGATTTTACTGTGGGTTGCTGAAACAACGAAATGTCATGGTGGGTTTTAATGCAGTTTAGAGGATCAGCTCAGACCTTTGATGCAGGGCATTTAAATTAAGGTTAGTCACAACACGAAGCTCAAGTTCAAAATTGGAGTCTCTCTCCTATTACCACACATCAAACTCCTTGAAATGGAGATGGACTTGCATTTCTCTGGGGCAACTGCAATGCTATTTTGATGATCAGATGTACTGAGAACAAAGACGCTCATTCTGCATGTTGGGTATGCTGTGGAGACAGTTGGACCAGTCTGATGGCGGCCAAAAGGGAGCCCATTGGTGGGGAGGGTGAAGAAGGAACATTTTGGAGGAAGAGTCAAATACCCAGACCACCCTTAGCTGGGATTTAAGACGGCTACTGAATCACTGAGAGCGGACAGGTCACTCTGTGTATATTGAGGACAGCTAAAAAGTTGCTATTTATCTCATTCTAGAAGATAGACTGGTTGGTAAAGAACTTACATCCTGGATGAAATCTTTGTTTATCATCACGATCATGACTTTTTACCTGTGACATTGAGAAACTTTCTATTGAATCAAAATATTTTTTTTTGCAGTAAAACCTATAGTGATAGTTGTTCCATCAACTTGAGTAAGAAATGCCTGGCAGCTTACTTAGCTTGGTTCTGGGTGTGAGTGAGGGAGGGACTTACTGGAGAGGAAGACCCACCCTGGGTGTGAGCAGCACTGACCAGTAGGCTGGTAGCCTGGGTGAATGAAAAGGGAAAGAAGAAGGAAGTCTTGCTGAGTTTCTCTGGAGGAGCTCCACTCTTTGCCATCACCTTGGGCGTCTATCTCCTGGGTTCCAGCACAGACCCTTCAGCCTTGCAGCACAGACTGCTCAGTTTTCCAGCCCAGACCCTTTGACTTCCTGATATGGACTCACACAGGACTCTATAGTGAGCCACAGGCCTTCAACTTTTGACTGGATCCTTCTGATCTCCAGTGTGCAGACAGTCCTTTTGACTCTTCCACACCTGACTCAGCAGGTGGCCACCGTAAACCTACCTTGTAACTCTTACATATATTAGATCTGTTTCTCCACTGAGTACTGGACTGATACACTATCAGGGAGTTGTCGTCTTGCTCATAGTGTTACATGCAGTTATTGCCCCCTTTTAAAATTTTCTTCTGACTCACCGGTGTTGGGCAAGGCAGGGTTAGGGCTGAGTCTGGGGCTGAGTGGAGACCAGGGGTAGATGGTAGTGTAGTCAGATCATGTGACTGAGGTCCTGGGCCAATCTGTGTGGGAATGAAAGGCGCCCAGCTGGGCAGGCTTGGTCTGGTTCAACTCTACAGGAGAGCGTGGATGTAGAGAGCTGTGTGCTTGCAGTCAGATGACACCCAGGGCAGAGGCTGTCAGAGCAGTTGCTTCCGAGCCTTCCTGAGTGCGCTCCTGCTAGATGCTTTTCAGTGCTGCCCAGGTTCTGCCTTTCAGTGCTCCGTCCCAGGGTGCTGGGGGAAGATCTGGGGATGAAGCGGTCAGGGCCGCCTGGTTCCTTCACCTCACAGTGGGTCATTTCCTTGCATTCGGGGAGGTGTTGGTCTCTCTGAAAGCAGCAGTAATGCAAGGATGTGGGTTCTGATGGGGTCTTTTTTCTTCATTCTACAAGATCCCATTCTTTTGACTTCAAAAAATGGGGTTTTTCTTCTTAATTCCCCAGGTGCAGATTTTTTCCTCCAAAGTCAACTCTCTTACAAAATAATAAGCTTCTGATATGTGCACGTCATACGCCTAGACCAGAATCAACAACTGGGTGCCCATTAGTTTGAAAATATAAAGTCCATTCTTTATAATGACCAAGTCGTTGTCATCTCTGCAGGAATGATTATTTAATGTTCTACCAAGGCGAATTTTCCTCAAGTGTTATCTGACGAATGTCCTGCAGTAGCCACCTGCTCATCTGAACACCCACGGTGGCCTGCAGATTGCCGATGGCAGTGCCAGTGGACACCACTCGTTTCTCTCTGAACTCAAGATGAGTTGCTTCCCACACAAGCAGCATCTTGTGTCTTTCTGACTCACTGTTTTTCATGACTAAATGCAGTTGAACTATAGGCTTGCTGGAGATTAAGGTACAAAGTGAACAGCTGACCACCCCCCCTACTTTGTCTTACTTGAAAGTGAACATAGTGCTTCTCACTTCCTTGATTACAACCCAAGCAACCAAAAACTTAGCAGCCTTCCAGACAACTTTAAAATATTTTAAAACAATCAATTTTACTTTTAAAATGTTAACCTGAAATGTGGAGAGAATTCTGAATCTCAGTAACTGCTCTCAATTAGTGATACATCGTAGTTTACCCTTTCTGGCCCTCCCTTTGGGTCCCAAGGGCAGATGCCTCTCCACCATCACACATCAATGACATTACACGCTGGAGAGGAAAACTCACGGAGCCGTCCTGTTCTCACTCCCAACTCCTACCCCAGTTGCCAGCGTCAGTTGTCAGACCATTCAAAGGCATGTAACCTGCTCCAGAGCAAGGTTTCTGGTGCCCTCGTGCTGTTGGTTGTCTTCCCTAATCCCAGACCTAAGTCTTTTTGTTCTTAAACTTGACTTTGCTGTCACAGAAATATTTTCAAGCATATTTATAGTCAATAGTTTATATATGGCCATACAAATTATTGTACTCAAATGAATGTACATTACATTCAATAAAATTTTGTTAGATCAATTAATAAATATATACACAAAATTTTTGTTAAGTCAATTAATAAACATATACACATATTAATACAATTAATAAATGTGCACATGTGTAGGAGGTGCTTTATTTTGTCTATCCTCTGTAGATTTAAGAATCGAAAAGAGTTATCCTCATCCCTGAAGTTTTTATTATGTAGCTTCAGAGATTTTCTTTTCTGAGTAATTCCTTCTTAAAAACTTGAAAGAAAACTTGTGCAAGAGTTTTGACTTAATTTTTATACTTCGTGGCAATTTTGGATTTTTCATCCTCTGTTTCAAAGCACACACCTCAAAATTTCCTATTTTTTAGACTGAAATGGTTAAAGAAATACTGTAACATTTTCATTTTGCTTTTAATAATTTTTGCTTTATATGGAAATTTGTATAATCAACATTACTGGAATTTCTAATTGTTTAATTACCTGATTATTTTATCAGAACATATAAAACCTTTCTGAAATCTATATATCTATATCTATATCTATATCAATATAGATATATATATATATATCATGGGGCAAAGAAAATATTCTTTTTATTTTCATGCCTCTGGTAAATTCATTTACTTGCTTTTAGCACTGGAAAAATTTTTATTTTTTGTTCAACAAGGCACTTGTTTTGAGTTGAAAAATAAACATGACTTTTTCCCAAAAAGCTGCTTGAATATCACCCTGTGTTATGCGCTGGTAACGGGGACTCAGTCAGTCTCTCCTTCAACCCCGCCACTTCACCCCGAGTGGTTAGTATTTAGGTGGTGCTGGTCCTTTACGTGGGTGACAGTGTGTCCATGAAATTTGTGATGACTGCGAAGCCTTATCGAGGTGCTTAGACACCTTCTTGCTTTGAAAGTAGAGTATTTTCTACCAACTTGTAAAAATAAGGCTTTTCCTTTTTCTTTTTGTATTGAGGAGTCTCAAGGACTCTGAAACCTACGAGGCAAACTTATCATATAGCCAGAGGACACTGTGTTTAAGAATGTTTGGGAATAAAGGGGAGAAAAAGATCTTTTTAAGACACTAAGGCTGAGAGGTAGTTGCATTTGTTGGGCTATTAAACTAGAATGGTCTCCTTTTATTTCTTGAAGAAATAAATCAACTGTAAAACGGTAGTGATAAGGTTGTGATAATAAAGACCACATTTGATCTTATGAGGTTGTTCAGCAATACTAACTCAACTCAAGCTCAATGTTATTCTAAACTTGGTTGTGAAATATTTACTTAAGACTGTAGTGAATAAAACACATGGTAAATGGGCGTAATATTATTGGGGCACAACAATCAGGCTGAACATTCCCCTACTTCTCTGTCAAAGCTTATGCTGACCATAGGCAAAGATACTGCAGCCCTGCTTCTGCCTGTATAGCCAGATTATTTAAGACAGGGGTGTGGTTAGGCCCCCTAACTTGGTTCTGTGCATGAAGTCTATGAACACAGCCATAGCCAGACCATTAAGCCTTGGCTGTGACTGAAGCAGCAGGATTGAGAAGTATGACAGACAGAGAGAGTTGTGCAGGGTTAAAACATTCAGTCCTTAGAGAAACAGTGTGTTGACCCCGGGCTTCACAGACCAATTTTCTGCCTTTTTGCTTACTGATGGTGCCATAGAAAACTATGTGTAATGCCTGATTTTCTCCTGTGACCAATCCCTCTCTTTTTGAGAGCAAAAACAAGAAGACACAAATAGAAAATCAAAACAGAAAAAAAAGTCCAAAACAAAGACAAATACAAAATCCCTACAAAATTTAAAAAATATTCCTAAGAATCATGACATAGGTCCATTAAAATATGCCGATGTTCATGAGAAATTTGATTCTCGTCGACTGACATAGTGAGAAGAGTATATCCAGAAATGTGTATTTTAGTATCATAACTTTTTTTTTAAAAATTGAAACACACAGTATTTTTGGATCACACCTCATCTATTCCCATTTCAATTTTGCCATTCTTTAAGGAGTTGGTAAGCTTTTTTGGCAATGGGCAAGATCGCAAATATTTTAGGCTCTGTGGTCAATAATCACCATGTCTTCCATGGAGCAGGCGGTGGACTGGTTTGGTCCGCAGGCCCACAGTTGCCCACCTCTACGCTAATGCAGTGTCTGGAACTGGTAGACCTTATGTGGACTGCTGCTTTTCAGGACATGGACGTCAACAGTGCCTTCCAGTTTTAGTATTTTTCTATGTTGTTATACAAAATCCACTGCATTATGTAAAACAAGAATCATTTTCTTACCATGTGGAAAATGCAGTCAGAACAATAGTGTGGAAAAAGCATGTGGTGCAAGACTCAACTTTCACATTTTTTGGTGTGTAAATTTATAGGAAATTATTTCCAAATGTAGAAGTATAAAGCAACAGTTATTTCATTTTTCTGAGTCTTGTGGGTCAGAAATTGAGGGAGGGCTTGGTTGGATAGTTTCATGTGAGAAAGGACCTTAGCTGGTACTATTGATTGTAGTGCTTCTGCCTGACCTCTCCCCCTCCAGGTCCCAGGGTGGTCAGACTTACATGGTGCTCTGCTGGCCCAGAGAGTGAACATCCATTTCCAGAGAATGCAGGAGAAGCCACATGACCTGTGCTAGTCTAGCCTGGAAGTCTTTATTACTCAGTCCCAAGCTTGCTGCTGAGACAAGTGAAGAAGACCTAAGCTCTGTCTCCCAATGTGGGGGGATAGCAAAGAATTTAGGACCATATTTTAGCATCACCACACCTAGATTTGGTGATTTTAAGTTTATAAGTCTACCAGGACATTAACAGAATTTTAAAATTCAATATTATATAATTGTACCAGTATTGTATAATTAAACAATGTTATTAAGGGCAAGGCATTCTAATTAGTATCTTCTTTGATCTCAAATGAAACTAACAAAAAGAACAAATTAGGTTGATTTTCCAAGAAAACAAGATAATTACGATTTCAAAAAGATACGCTACAATGTTTTTGTCTTTCTAGGGTCACCTATGTCCCCCATGACAGAGTTGAATACACTGAGTGAGTATAAATCTGATCTGAGATAGTGAAAAACTTGATTGTGGAGTATTTTAAAATAAGAAAAATGAGGTTGTTATTTTTGTGTAACTAAGATAGGCTATGAAAGATGTCTAAGCAGAAGAAATCACTCATTTAATGTATATTTATTGATAATTTACTCTACAGCAGGCAGTGTTCTCCATGTGGAGGGTGTAGCAGTGAAAATAGATAACAATCTTCCTTTTTGTAAAGATGAATCTGTTGGGGAGAAAGAGATCTAAACAAATGACATTGTAAGTCACAGCCTGACAGATACAGTGAAGAAGAATAAGGTAGGGAAAAGGGAAACAAATTGGCTGAGAGATTAAGGATTATTTTATTTTTTAATTAAGTTTATTGGTACATTTTAGATATACATAATGATCACATTCATCATGGAAGATTTGTATCTGTATCTCTCTTCAATTACTCTTCTTCTTATTTACAAAAGCTTTGTTTCCATTTTTTTAAGGATTATTTTAAATCATGCAGTAGGAGAAGGTGGTGTGTGAAACAGGAACCAGCAGATAAGCCAGGCAGACCTTGCGTGGACTTCCTGAGGGGTTGGAGGCCACTGTGACCTGGTGGAAGGACTAGCAGAGCTGGTTAGACTTTTTTCTTCTTCAAATGGGGTTTTGCTATGCAGTTCAGGCTCTCCTTGAGCTCACTTTGTAGCCAAGACTGAGAGGCTGACTTTGAACTCACAGGAATCCTCCTGTCAACCTCCCAAGTACTGGGATTATAGGTGTACGCCGCCATGCCGCCTACAGCAGGTTAGATTTAGCCATTGTGAGTTGTGTAGCTATACATATGATATACGTAGATCACTGTAACATGATGTCTTTAACTCTGTGGAGAGGATGCCTAGAAAGGGAATAGCTAGGTCCACTGGAATTTCTAGTTTTCATTTTTTGAGAAATGTCCATACTGATTTCTATAGTGGTGGTACTAGTTCACATTCCCATCAGAAAGTTAAATGAAATAAATCAGACACGAGTTTAAGTACTACATGGCTTTCTTATATGAGAAATGATAAAGAGCAAAATAAAAGATAAACACTAGGAAGTAGGAAGATAGATCTTTTGCAAAAGAGAGGGAACCAAGAGATGGAGGGAGGGGAGAGGTATGTATGGGTGGGCGGAGATGAAGAAAGAATCAAGATGTGGTGCGTACATTGACCGACTCTTCATGGGGAATGTAATCATTATGTACTACAAACATGTGCTGATAAAACCAAAAATTAAAAAGGGAGAAGAGGTTAGAGAAGCAGTGGGATTGAAGTGGTGTGGGGGTGTGGAAGAGCTTCTGTGAACCTTACGAGCCATATGAGGCATTTCCATTTTTTGTTGTTGCTGACTTTTCCAGATGGGGTTTCACTATACAGTTCAGGCTGGTCTTGAAGTTACTGTGTAGTCCAGACTGGCCTCAAACTTGCAGCAATCCTCCTGCCTCAGCATCCTGAGTGCTGGGATTATAGGCGAGCACCATCCATTTTTTTGAGTGAATTAGCAGGGAGTAACATACTCTGATTTAGATTTTTAAAGTCACTGTTGGGCCTGTATAAATAAATAATAATTTATTTAGGGATGGTGCAGGTGAGGAAGAATTGAGGCACAGGGACTGGTTAACAGGCATTTGTATTATTTTAGGCATGAGATGTTTGTGGATGGAGTGCTAGCAGCACAGGTAAGTAAATAACATAAAAATAGCCAAACATGGTGGCACAGGCCGGTAACAGCAGGGTCACAAAATAGAGCTCACCCTAATCCATTTGAGCAAGACTCTGTCTCAAAATAAAAAGTAACACATAGGGCTGAGGAGATAGCTCAATGTGAAGGTCCTGGGTTCAATCCCCAGAGCTAGAAAGAAAAACATATAAAAGTAAAATGGGTAAGAGACTGCCCCCAGACAAGGAAACAGGCAAGGAAATAGAGGCTGAGAAAATGTAATCATTTCATCTGGAAGTGGCAAACTTGTATTTCAATCTAGTTATAATTTCACAGATCAACCTCAACAAGTGGATTGTCACACATTACAATTAACATCCAACTAAAAGATATTTTACTATGATTTCATCTGGATGCGTGAAATTAAAAGCAGTTAACCATGGTTATGGTTCTTAGGCATTTTCTCTGATCATGCTACTTCATTGTTTGCATGCAGAAAATATTTAAAATCCAGGAAATTGGATGATATTTAAATTGCATCACACTTTTTTTTATATCATTTTGATGGAAAATCAGGAGATGAGTGGAGAGATAAAGCTCATATCTGCCCACGTTCTGCTTTGTCTTGGTGAAGGAGGCCTGATGGTTAACCTGAGAACACTTTCTGTTTTCAGTTTGGGCAACTGACAGATTATCAATGATATATCAGAAACTTTCTTTTTAAGGGCCTGTGGGATGCAAAAGAATGCTGACATTCGTGCTGAGAGTAGTTTGGAAGCAAGTAAGTGTCCAAACCTAGAACTTTGCATTGTGGTACCCCAGGCAGCCTGGGAAGTCTCTTCCGATGGGATCTTTCTTCTTTAGGTGAGGATGGGTATGGGGAGCTCTAGTTCCATCCTTACTGTAGTACTTTACAAATGTTTATTAAAGAAGAATTAAGTTCAGACTCTTTTCATATTTTCTTCACCAGGTTTGCCTTCCTTGTGAGCTCTTGAGTTACTGCCAAGGTGATTGCTCGTGGCTCTACAATTTCTCTGTTCCTTGATTTATAAATTACACCGTGCTCTTTTCCTTTTCTGTACGATTGAGATCTTCAAAGTACGCATCTTTCAAAGTAGCAACAAGCAAAATACAGCTGGAGCATCAGTGACTCCCCGTTAAGCTGCTTTGCCTGCTGTCATTGTTGACTGTCGGGGGGGTGGTGATCTGTGTCAGTCACTAAAATGACACTTGGCAAGACTTCAGGCTGCTCCTGAGGTTTTGTGTAGGAGAAGAGAATACTTTCAAGGTAATGAGACTTTCACATATGCCCAGCACCTTGCATCCATTATGCTGGAACATAGTAGATACCCACAACATATTCATATTCATCCTAAAACCACATTTTTAAAGCTGTGCTAACACCTGGGAGGTAAATTCATAGCAAAGTAAAAATCTCTTGTTAATCCTGGATAAAGTTTATTAATACTAGAGTAAATAATGTTCCAAGTGGGCAGAGAGATTTTACTGAGACTCAATGGATTGATATAAACTTATATTTTTAAGCCATCAAAGTAAGAAGAGGTTAAGACTAACGTTTACTTATTAAGATAATTTCCTAATCATTCTTATAAGAACTTAATGAGTGACAAACTGACGCTGGATATAAATTTATGATTTCCCAAAATAACATTTGATTGGTTTGAGTGATGTCTTACATCAAGTAATCATAGTTAATTTTTGCTTCTGGAGAGATTTGACTTTACCAGTCTATCATGTCATCAGATGTATTTCAGGAATGATTTCTTTGTCTGTTGATACAGAGTTAGAGAATTCCTATGGAGATTCTTTAATGTAGAACTTGTGTTTTTGCCAGGGTGACTGGAATAAAATCAGAATAGTGGCAAAAAGACTACAATTCCATTTGGAATATACTGCAAATACCTAAAAATTATTTCATGTCTAATAGTATTTTAACCATATAAATCAAAGGCACAGTTGGCACTTTTCCTGTGGTATGCTAGAGTCCAAAATGGTATATGAACCTGTGGGTCATTTAAGTTCAAAATAAAGGTTGAAAAATGCTACAACCCCAATTTTATTGTGTTAACAGTTACAGTGGAAGCCATTGTAAATTAAATATACTGTCAAAAGAAATGTGAAAGTTAGTGTTTCTTGACATATTTATTTCTAGAGCATTCAACCCATGGAGTTAAAAGTGATGTTTCATTTCAATCCATGTAATAATCCACGTTGAAAAGAA
>RJWM01037769.1:0-17243 GCA_004363535.1 Dasyprocta punctata | reverse complement strand
TGCACTAATGTTACCACGTTTGCTCCACTCTGTCACCTTATCTCAGTCTGTGGCCTTCTAAAGCATTATATCAATACTAGCTGTTATGCCTCATTGAAAAGCCAGGACTCACAGGGACAGAGCTTTCTAGTGTTAAGTGTTGCTAAGCGCTGAAACAGGTGACCGAGGGAGGTTGTAGAAATTCTTTCCCTGGAGACCTAAAAATAAAACAGATCCATGCACAGCCTCTCCAGCATGCAGAGGAAGGGCAAAGAAATGGCAGCAGGTTTCTTCCAGGTTTTAAATTGACTGGAGGTGAGGGGGAGCTGTCTTAGGATCTGCTGAAAGGACATAGATATATAATCATAGATGCGTTTTATAGATCATATATTGTAATGCAGCACTTAAAAAACAAAAAAGTGTTTCAGAATTGATGACAGAAAAAGCACAAGGCTTTTGTCAAAAATGGGCATGGCTTTGTCAAAACTTATCAAACTGTCCACTAATAATTTGTGAATTTTACTGTATATAAATGATATTTCAGTTTTTTTTTAAAAAAGCACCAAAAAAAACCCCCAAAACTTACACAGGCAAGTAGGAAATAAATCATAATTCCAACCTGTATCAGGTGCCAGTTATGTGCCAGACACTGAACTAAATGCTGTGCCTAGACAGAATGGATTATTTTATCTTCACAGTATCTTGTAGGGTAGACACTCTATTATTCCCATCTTCCCAGGTGTTGAAATGGAAACTCAGGGTGAAGAAGTTCTCCAGCTGGGAACTGGGGGAGCCACGCCTCCAACTCCAGGTGGAAGAATTCCTGCACCCAATTTCTTACTCGCTCTGCTCTCTGCGCTAGTCACTTAGATGATTGAAAAGGAGAAAATTCATTACTAGATGCTTGAGGAGTGAGAGGCAATGTAAAGGTAATTTCCTGTAGTATCAGTTTGGGTGTTGGTAGTTGAGCTCACTTTGCTAATTTAATATTCAGAGACTCCAAGTCTCTCTGAGAGTCACCAGTGGGATCTGATGACATGGTGGTCAGACCCCATCCTACAGGGAATTCGTGAGGGAAGTTACACTCTTCCTGGCCTTCTTAGGAGTTTAATTTTCTGGCAGGATATCTCATGACAAGATGTTTCCATCTTCAAGGGACATGCTACAACCCACCCAGCAAGTTCTGTGTGTCTTTAGACAAATTCTTTTTTTTTTTTTTTTTTTGCAGCACCGGGGATTGAACTCACAACCTCGCGCCTGCCAGGGCAGGCGCTTAAGGCACTGAGCCAAACTCCCGGCCCTGGTTTTTCGAGGCAGGGTCACACTATGTAGCTCAGGCCGGCCTTGCGCTCGCGTTGTAGCCCAAGCCGGCCTCGAACTCACAACGCTCCGCCTACCTCAGCCTCCCGAGTGCTGGGATTAAAGGCGTGCGCCACCACGCCCGGCCTTTAGACAAATTCTTAATTTAAGAATCTGATAAAACTTAAGAATCTTCCCATGAGAAAAGCACATTTGTCCAAAATAATGCTACACCCGCGCATGGTGGTACACACATGTAATCCCAGCACCTGGGAGGCTGAGGCAGAAGGATCATTGCAAGTTCGAGACCAGCCTGGGTTACAAAGTGAGTTCAAGGCCAGCCTGAAGTGCATAGTGAGACCCTGTCTCAAAAAAAACAAAACAAACAAAAAAGCCCTACAAAATAATACTACAGCTTTAGGAGCCTAGAGGTCCTCTGAAGGCCCTAGTTGCACACCAACTTAGAAGCCTTTGCTTTAACTCAGATTCCAGGGACCTCAAAGCAGCCCCCACTTTCTCTGGCACCTCAGCAGCAGCAGGCCAGTCATTCAGTTTTAGTTTTCTTTTCTCCTAGTGGCTGGATGTCCACTTCTTGCTTTCTTCTTATCTCCAAGTAAATCAGTTCTGGTAAACACATTTTAGGAGATGCTGACCTCCAGTTCTCATTTTTGATACTCCCCTAGGATTTCTCTGGTCATCTTTGCAATTTACATTTGTTAACCAGAATAGATAGACAGACAGACAGACAGACAGCCACACACACACTCACACAGCCCTGAGTATGCATCCTCATGAACAATGCTCTTGACCAGTCTAGTCCTCATTTCACACAGGCTTGTATAACAGAAGTCTGTTCAGAGTCTGTACGAATGTTCAAATTGTTTACTGGACAAGAACTGATAGTTTGGGTTGGGCGAGCTAGTTGCTGGTATGGAAACATAGCTCATGCTTTCCGGTCCCAAGGCTGATTATTTCTAAAAGGCTGGACAACTTTTCCTAATTCTTATGAATACCTGTATAGGACAGTGGCGGTTCTGCCTGATTAGTAGTTTCCCTAAGGAGTCCAGAAGGCTGATGTATCAGGGAATGAAACCACCAACATCCCTATTCTAGTTTTAGATCTCCAGTTACTTTGTTTCTTCTTTCTCCTCAATGAATAAAACTTTCAGGGTTTCTAGGGCTGCACTGACTTGGAAGAATGGTAGGTGCTCCATTAGATGAAGGTTTTATTACCTAAATTGGAACTGCATAGAAAACATGGAAAATTAGGCAGCACAGAAAGTGGGCCTCAAAGAGTTAATATACAACATTCTAACTTCCGGTTTCTCAGTAAACATAAATGAAAGAATACCTTAAGAGCGGACATATTATATAGTACTTAATACTGAGGTTTTTGTGTTGCCTGAATATATCTTTGTGTCTTACAAGGGTCACAGGTCTCCTTGATCCCCTATTCCCACCACATTGGGGAGATGAAGAAAAACTTAACCAAGGAATTGACTGATGATGCAGTTTACAAACCCACAGAGCTTTCCGATTAGAGGAGTGTGTCAGGGAGCATCCAGGCAGCAAGCAAAGACGGCAGTGAGGAGAGTGGCTTTCCAGGTGACAATGGTGAGTATTTGTAAGGTCAGGAAAAGAAATTGGCAGTGTTATCCCAAGAGAGGTGAGCCTGGAAGTGTAGGCCTTCTTAGTCTCCGGGGAAAAAGGCAGTGTGGTGGACTGGGGGATGGAACCCTAAGATTGAGAGGTTTCCCAATCCAAATCTGTTTCTCCCACTTTCTGCAGCACCTGCAGGAAGGCTAGTAACCCACTTCTTCTGCCATGTTTTCAGCTTAAAGTGCAGTAGCCTGAAGTCATGGTGGAGGCTTATAGCATTTCCAGAGAGGTTCATAGAAAGTGTAGCCTCTTTGTTCAAAATCATAGCCTTTCTCTAATTGACAAAGTCTCTACAAGCTGTGGATAACTCAAAAATAGCCTGACTGAGGATGAAGTAAAGGAGTTAGGATTGCATTGGTCTGCATCGGGTGGAGCTTCAAGTTTCTTATTCTTTGGCTGCAGGCAGAATGGGTGGCCCATCTCAGAGGTTTGCCCCGTTGATTCTACCTGCATTATGAGTGTCCGCCTTGCCTGGGAACCACTCCAACGCTGGGATACAGAGACATCACACTGCCCCTGGGATGGATTTGTTTCAAAGAAAACATGTTTTACATTCTAAAAGCAATCCAAGTTCAATTTTTGAAGAAAAAGGAAATAAATCCCATACTCTCACCTCTTCAACATAGGTGACTTTCATTTTTGTGTGTCCCTTTTAACCATTTTTGTTTTTAAGGAGCCCTAAAGAAGTAGTTTTGATGCTTTGTCTTAGTCCCATCACTATCATTGCGTGTTGGGGGAGGTCCTCTTAAACCGCAAATGCTTTTCATTAGCTAATCCAAAGTTCCCTCTGTGACCAACAAAGAAGGCCCTGATCCATGGGGCCCCTGGTGCCTCTCTGACGTCATTTCCTGCCATTCTCCTACTCCTGCCTCAGAGCCTGTGAATGGGCACTCCTCTCTGCTTCATTCCTGTCTCTGCTCAAACTTTTCTCCTTGGAGTAGCTTTCCCTGACCACCTGCTGGCTTCTATTGCTCTCTATCCCTTTTTCCAAATTTAATTATCTTCCTAATGCCTATGATCCCTGACATATATTTTTGAAGTACTTGTTTGTAGTCTAGCTCCTCCCATTGGAACAAGCCTCCTGAGAGTGAGGGTATTTCTGATTTCTTTGCTGCTCTGTCCTCAGCCCCAGAGCGGTTATTGACCCAAGAGAGGTGCTCATCTGCCTGCTGAATGACATTTGCACTTCGGGTTTAACAGAGATGGTAAGGAGCTGCCTGCCTCCCTTGGTATAAATTCCTTTCAGAGAGGAGCTATGCAGGGTGAGGTGATTCGTAAATGCAGAGCCTCAAGCCTGAAGATGCAGTGACCACTCTGCTTTCTTCCATTCATTCAAATTCAGCTCGTTGATGCAAGAGGGGAAAATGTTTCAATGAGCAAAACGCTCTCATTTCCTTCAGCCTGCATATAAGTTGCACTGGGAAGAGCTGGTTGCATTTGTTTGGCAGAGCCCTTCTTTTTTTTATTTTTGCAGCACCGGGGATTGAACTCACAGCTTTGTGCCTGCCAGACAGGTGCTAAAGCCGCTGAGCCAAACTCCCAGCCCTAGTTTTTTGAGGCAGGGTCGCACTATGTAGCTCAGGCCAGCCTTGCACTCCCGTTGTAGCCCAAGCCAGCCTCAAACTCACAACGCTCCTCCTACTTCAGCCTCCCGAGTGCTGGGATTAAAGGCGTGTGCCACCACGCCCGGCTGGCAGAGTCCTTCTTTTTCCTGGTAACCTGACCGTGTGCTCCTTTTGCCTACTTGGTGTCACTTTTCACAGCTAGGGATGGAACACAGGGCCTCATGCATGCCAGTCAAGCACTCTACCACTGAGCTACACTACTAGTCCTATCTTCTCAGTGTCAGAGATCTGGTGCCATGGCTGAGATTTTTTTCCACTGTCTTCCATCAGCATAACTTGCCCAGGGATTGCACAGTAGGGATGTGCAAACTTGCCTCAGTCTTCAGTTTGTCTTAGTAGCATCGAATACTACTCTTAGTTCTTTGCTGTCCTGGTATGATTTGGGGGTGTGTCTGTTGTTTTCTACTCTGTTTCTCTGACACACACACACACACACACACACACACATGCACACACACACACACACACCCGTGCTCCCCAGAAGTGTCTGTTTCTTTTCTCTAACAATGCATGTTCTTTCTTCCACCATGCAGTTTGGTTCCTAGAAATTCACTTTGCATCTCTTTGGTTGAAACCAGAACTGGCCCCCTCCATTTTTGTTTTTTGTTTTTTGGGTTTTTTTTAAGATTTTGCAACCTTTGGCAAATTTTTTTTCCCATGGTCAAGAAAGACTGGGAGGAGAATAGGGCCTCTGTTATTATAAGGAATTGAGCACGCAGCACCCCACCGCAGGAAGCACAATTAAGAATGTTCCCAGCAGGAAGGCCCCTCTCTGGGAAGCACTGGGAGCTGTCAGGACAAGTGACCTTTCTAATCACGCCTGACATTTCACAGCCTTGAAGGCGGAAGGGCTGCCCTTATTCCGGAGGCACAGCGTTGCGCTGTGTCACCCCAGACACCTGCGCCTGAGGCGGCGGTGACTTGGCCTCCAACCAGGCGATGAATCAGAGCACGCGGATGGCTTTGTTTCCCAGGGAAGAGAGAAAACACCACGCAGAGGGTTTATGTAGAGGTTGACTGCGTCCAAACCGGGGGCAGAAAGGCATCGAAAGAGGCCACTGGCTCCTCTGGGATTAGCCTCCTTCCGGGAGCTCAGGTGATATGGATCAGACAGGCTTTCGCAAAGGAAAGGAACCAGACAGGATCATCTTTCGGCCCCTTCTGGCCCAAGGGGACCATAATGACTCACTTTTTACCCATCTCAGGATGAAAACAGCATTATTTTTTTCCTAGTATAAAAAATATTGTATGCTTGGTCTGAAGAGTCACACAATATATAAAAGTACCGGGAAGAAAGTAAAAATTACATTTAATTCCACCACCTGGAGATTACCACTCTTAACATTTTAAGGACATTTCTATGCGTATATTCAATATTTTAAAATAAAATATAGCCCTTTCATCAATACTGTTTCGTGAACACTATTTATGATAGATGCCTTTTTAACTTGACATCTTGAACTCATTTCCATGTCGGTAACGTACACATTGAACAAGGTCATTCTTAATGATTTCACTGTAAACTGCCATATGGATATAACCTCTTGAAGTTCACTCTCTCTCTCTCTCTCTCTCTTTCTTTTTCTCTTGCAGTATGGGGGGTTGAACCCCTCACTGAGCTGCTTCCTCAGTCTTTTTCAACTTTGTTTTTTTTCCTAGACAGGATGTCACTAAGTTGCTAAGTTGTCCTAGCTGGGCTTGAACTTAACATCCTTCTGCTTCAGCCTGACAGAATATACTAGAATGTACACCCTCGTTTCCAGAGAACCAAGAATGCTTCTTTATGGCCCATTCCTAGGAACTGACTTGCAGAATTGAAGAATATGGATTTTTTAAAGGTTTTTTGCTATCAGTCGATTGCATTAACATAATTTCCTTTGGCAGGATATAGGGTACCTGTTACTCTCTACACTCTTTAATTCTGAGGGTTACTATTTTTTAATCTGCCAGTTTCAGAAGTTAAAAATGATGTATCCCAATTCCTTTATTGTGCACTTCTCTATTATAGTTATAAAGCTTTCCTATGCTTATTAAGCATTTGTGTTTCTTGTTTTGTGAATTCACCTGCCCTTGGACCGCATTCACCCTCTGTGGGGTGTTAACTTTTCTGATATCTAGTTTTAAGTACTTTCTGTATGATAAGAATATTTATGTGCATATACGCAATGTTTTAAAAGAAAATGCAACCCTATCATCAGCACTGCTTTGTAAGCTGCATTTTAACAATTTATTAGCATGCAATCTATAATTATTTTACATAGTTTAGCACTGACTTCAATTTTATGTGGATTCTACTGTGAAAAAAAATCAGATGTCATCTGAACAACATGTGGTTCCAGCTGCTTTGGGAACCACATATACTAAGGCCTTCTTTATCCTGCGTTTGTAAAAATATTTCATGTGCGTTCTCACTCTCTCAGCGCTCATGGTCTTTTGACTTCCTCTGACTGAAGCGATCTTTGTTCTTGTGCTGAGTAGCTCCTTCCCGTTCCTCAAGGCTCAAACACCATGTCTTGGGCTGCAGTGTCATTCAGTGGTAGAGCACTTGCCTCGGATGTGCAGAGCCCTAAATTCAATCCCCAGCATGGAAAAAATAAAGCCAGCCCTTCAGAAAACTCTTCCCTGGTTACATGACCTAAAGAAGGTTCCTTTGACCTGCATTCTTCTTTTTCTTTGCACTCTATTGATTCCCTTTATAACTTTTACTAAGAAGCATAGTCCAGGGTTTGACTGCATAGTCAATGTCTGCATTTCCAACTAGATCATAAACTCTATGGAGGGCATAAACCTCACACCTGTTTTGTATTTTAAACCCCTAACCTGGTTCATAATGGATATAGAAAACATATTTGTTAAAAGCCATTGAATGTAAAGTCATCTAAAATTTATTCATATACAGCCAGGCATGGCAGTGCATGCCTGTAATCTCAGAACTCAGGAGGCTGAGGCAGGAGGATTGCCGTGAAATTTATTCATATACAGCCAGGCATGGCAGTGCATGCCTGTAATCTCAGAACTCAGGAGGCTGAGGCAGGAGGATTGCCGTGAGTTCAAGGCTAACCTGGGCTACATAGTGAGTTCAAGGCCAGTCTGAACTGCATAGCAAGACCCTGTCTCCAAAAAAAAAAAAAAAGAAAAGAAAAGAAAAAAGAAAAAGAAAAAAACAAAAAGCACTGTTTTTAGGTATAAAGTGTGACTAGAAGTCTAATTTAAGCTTTTCAAAATAGTATCTTGTGATTATAGCACACAACTGTAATGTAAACTAGTTCTGTTATAATCCCCATTTCACCTGGCACCAAGAAATGAAAGCCAGGATGTGGGCGGGGCAGAGAAGCAATGGTTCCTGTTGTTGCTGTTCTCTAGCCCCATCGACTCTTCTGTCTACAATGGCTTCCCTTTCTCCATTATTGCCTTAGCCTAAGTGCTTCCCATGATGCTTCCTTCAAGGCTTAGCCTGGAGTGGATCCTTAATTAATGGTATTTGTGGGCTGATTCAAAATCATTTAAATGGCAGGGCAATCAGATACCTTTGACGTGTCTCATATAATAGTCACATTAGCCTGGGAAAACCCTGAAAATTCTCTTCTCCCACAACCCTGAGAAACTGGATTTCTCCACACCCTTTGCTTGTTTCTCTGCGTCTCTGAAAGTTGTGAACAAGGATGGCAGAGCCGGAGATTTGTCAGAGACAGAAAGAGGGAGCTGGTGACACTCTCTTGTGCCTTTCAAGTTTCCAGCGGTGCTCATGGCATATCCCATTTGCTCCTTCAAAACTAACCTGTGAAGCAGTTGAGTGGCAGCTTTACGATCAGGCCTTCGGAAGACGCAACTTTTCATCTTTAAGGTGTAATATCAGTCAGTGTTTTTCCATGTTATGACTGCAATACATTTGGTATAAAATATTGGAAGAAATAATGAAAAGATCAATTTTATTCCATTTAAAAACAATGCATCTAATAATCAAAAGAATACAACTGAAATACTACTACTAATAATAGTAACCATCAAAGGCATGTAACTAAAAAGAGAAAATACATGTTATTTTGCCTTCAAACAATGAACGTCAGAGAGAAACCACTTTGTTTAAAAATTATTTCATTAAATCTTAAAAATTTTCAACTTTACAAATAATCAAAGGATACAAAAAAGTACTCCCTTACCATTTTATCCCAGTAACTATCTTATAATATAATATATTTTAATTCTTAACACTGAGTAGAATGTGATAAGTGCTTTACCCAGTATGCTGAATAAATAAGTATGTTTCTAACATGGAATTTTCCAGGAAGAAGCAAAAACCGTACAAATGTTAAGACTCTATTGACTCCTAATCTTACTTCTATAAATCTTACCAGAAATGCTCATCATCTGGTTGTTTATTAAAGTATAAAAATGTGAGGCAAGTCTAAATGTTTGATAGCAAGACATGATTAAAAAATTTAGACCTAGCTGAAGTATGGATTATTATGGAGTCATTACCAATAATGTTTCAATAGATAACTTAATGACATGGGATACATCCTGAATCTAATAAGCATCCAGAGTTTAGCTCTCAATTTTGTTTTTAATTGTGCTTACATTTTATAAGAAATAGACTGTAAGAGAGATAATCAATGTTAATTGTATTTATCTCTGGGTGGTAGGATTACATGTAAAGTTCTGGTTCTTTCTTAATATTTTCCAAATTCTTTACAACCCAGTATATCACCTTTTTCTTTTAAAAAAAATCCTCTCCTTCTTCTCCCTTCCCAGCTCTTAACATTAATGTAGTCTTGGACCCACATTCATTAAAATCCAGAAGAGGGAAGTAAGAGAGCTCCTCGTTGCCTCTCAGTGTAGCACCTTTTATGGCCATGAAGCCTAAGGGAAATGTAGGGCCGGAAGAGGGTTAGCAAAACGGGAGTCATTGTGAAAGGACTTAAAATTATGTGACACGAAGAATGAATGGAATACATAGGTAAGATCTGGAAGCCAGATTGGTCGCCCATAAATACCTGAAGGTTATCTCAAAACAGAAGACAGGACCAAAGCTGGAAATCACAAATCTCCAGAATTTGGTTTAGTATAGAAGGACCTGTCTAATGATCAAAGGAACTGCCCTGAAGTAAAAGACCAGGTACAGAGAGGAGGGATGCTGATTTTTGGGCAAAGGCTGAGCAATCACTTGGTGGTAACATTGAGAGCATCTTGGTACCACTGGTCTCAGTCAGGCCAGTACTTTTGTTTTGTCTTGTTTTGTTTTGTATTTTTGAGACAGGGTCTCACTATGTAGTTCAGGCTGGCCTTGAACTCACCTATGTAGCCCAGGCTGACCACAAACTCTGGAGGTCCTCTTGTTTCAGCCTCCTGAGTGCTATCATTACAGGTGTGTGCCACTATGACTGGCTGGGCCAATAATTTACACTTTGTCCATCATAAAATGAGGAGGAGAGTCCTGGAGATACCACTTCTTCATATTTCTCTCTTCTGGCCAGCAACTCCACTGTTTCAAGGGGAAGGCACCAAAACCGCAAGGGACAGGTTGTATTTGTGGGTAAGATGGAGTGGAATAAGTCTTCAGAATCAAGGAAATGGAAATGTACCAGTTAGAGCTTTTTTTAATTATAAGTGACACAAAGCCAACTAAAACTGTATTGTGCAAATTAGAAGTGAATTAGCCAAAAAAACAAGAAAGCCAAAGTGAACAGAACTGGGTGCAACATGGCGGGAGCCAAGGACTCTGTTTCTATTTCCTTCCCTTGGTTTGGGAGCTGAGTCTGGCTGCATCGGGGATAAGGCTTCTTCATGGGAAAAGAAGATGGTCTCTGACCACCGCTCATGCACTCAGCTCACCCCAAGAGCTGAGGTAGCATCCTTGGGCAGACTTCCAGAAATGGCTTGGGTCATGTGACCCATCCCTAAGCCAATTGCAGAGTTGAGGCTAGGAGTCCCCTGGTTAGCTAGGCTGAGTTATAATTACACACTTTGAACTTGGACATGGTGGGAGAAAGTTAGCCTCACATGGCTCATGTGGGTCATGCTGGCTATGGAAAAAGGAAATGCACTATATCCTCTGTAGGATCATCTTGCTCCTGTTAACAGTATTAAAAAAACAAACAAATAAACAAACAAACAAACTTGCAATTGCTGCCAGAGAAATCTTCTTCATGTCCCAACCATCTGGCAGTTCTACCTGTCTTCCAGCTTGAATTCTTCCTGCTTGTAATTTCCACCCATCTTGTCCTGTTCCATCTTCAGGGTAGATTTAGATCAAAATCTTTTCCTCACAGAGGTTAGTTAGGTTTTTCCAGAAACCATCTGTAAGTACCATGGGATCTTTGGTATCAGATGCTTTGTAAAGAAACATTACCATGACAGTCAACTCTTTATTTTTTATGCTTAGTGGGGATGGGAGACACGGATGCATCAAAAGGAAGGAGATGGAAATCCATAAGTTGTCCTAAAACTTAGTTTGATTGTGATAACCATTCTCTTCCCTTTCCAAGTGTTTTGTCTTTGCCATTTACAAGAACCAAGCCTGCTAACGGGTTTGAATGGGTTTGAATGTCCAGAACCTTCTCCAACTGGAACAGGAAACACTGGTGACAGGGAGCCAGTAGTGGTTACATAGGTTGCATAATCTGAAGCAAACCAGGATCAGAGCCGGCAGGATTAGCAGCTGGCTCTGTCGAGTGGCTTTCCTCTTTTAGCTCGGGTTAATGAGCTATGAATGATATATAACTGTCTGGGCAGTATGTGGACGTCACAGTCTGGGCTCCTCTGTCCGCCTGCAAGACGCCTTTGTTAGGATTGTCAGGGACAAATGCTGGGAAGGATCTCACAATCCGGTTTCAAGAAGTAAGGTGCAGGCTGGCCCTCAAGTCATCCCTTAGGCAGGAGCTGGCTGGCAGAGAGGCTCTTGAGTACCCTCACCTGTGGGGTCACCCAGCCCCATCGTCAGCATGAAGGGCGGGTGGAAGAGCCAAGGCAGGTTGCCATGGTTCTTCCAGCAAGTCTGGAATTTCAAGACTCTTTTCTTTGTTAAAAAATATTTTCCTCAACTTTTAATTTAAAAACAAAGACCTAGAAAAGCCAAAATAAAGGTGCAGTGAATGCCCATAACGTCTTCACCCAGATTCAACGCTTCGGCACACTGGACTCACTGTCTTGCTTTGTCTCTGGCTATTTCTGTCTGTCTCTGTCTCTGTCTCTGTCTCTGTCTCTGTCTCTGTGTCTTTGTCTCTATGTCTTTGTCTCTATCTCTGTTCTCTCTCTCTTTCTCTTTCTCTCTCTCTCTCTCTCTCTCTCTCTCTCTCTCTCTCTCTCTCTCCCCCGGTCTCTCTCTTTGTATATGTGTATGTGAATCCATGTGTATATGTGTATAATTTACCTATATGCATTCACATCTATGGCTGCCTATATTTTCCTTAAAGCATTTGATAGTAAATTGTAGGCCTCATAGTACTTTACTCCTAAATACTTCTTCATGGATCTTTTAAGAACAAGCTTAGAAGCCCAATACAATTATCACACTCAAGACACATTTTAGCATTGATGCAATGCTAAAAGCTCACATAAAACCCATGGTCAAACCTATTCAAACATCTCATAATGGCTTTAAAATGATCTTTTCCCTGTCCAACTCCTCCTCTTCTATCTATTGACATTTTTGAAGAAGGAAGATTTCAGCCCAGTTGCTCTGTAGACTGTCCCTTAATTTGGATTTTTTCTTTTTTCTTTTTTTTTTTTAGCCAGATTGAAGTTAAATGTCTGGATTATTTTCTGTGTGACCTTGAGTAAGTCACTTGATGATGCAGAGCCTTAATTTACCCATCATGTTGCATACCTCATGGGGTTGTTGTAAGAACCAACAGAGATAATAACTAAAGTTCTCAGCATGGCAACAGGCAAAAATAAGCACCTAAAAATTGTCTGCTTATGATTAGCATTATTGTTGTTATTGCCATCCAGAGTCTGATAAATCTTGCCTCCAAACAGTTTTTCATCTTCCTGGGAAATTTCCAGAGTCCCAACTCCAGTCTCCTAATCTGCAAATGGGGAATAACCCCAATTCTGAACAATTTACTGGGTTATTAAGAGAATCAAATTTTTAAAAATGTGATCCACGGCACAGTGTAAACTAGAACATGATATAATGATATAGGGAGATGTTATTTTCTGTGTTTGCATACTTCAAAATTACTGTCTTGTGTAAAAGAAAAGACACTCAAGTGGGGTTCAAAATTAAATTATCATCTAACAAAAATTGTGTTTCCGTGTTTAACTACTGTGATAGCTTTCAGACTTTTAAAAAGTCAAAAGAATCTAATTTTCAAATGAAAGTCTTGGAGCCCCAAACCATCAAGAAGATTAAAATACAGCCATTCTGAGTGAAGTTAGGGGTAGAGAGGGAGTACCTGAGGCCCCCCATGGGACCCCCAGCACAGACCCCAGGTGCCGTGATGATTGGGCCCTTCTTGGCATTGCTTCCTCTGGCATCTGCTCACAGTGCCACACCATCATTTGTTTTCTCTTTCTCATTCCTGGCCCACTTTAGCTGAGGAATGGTAATAGCTATAAACCCCAAAGATGATTTACTCAGTACATTATTAATCATTATTAATTGCTTATAAACATCCTTCCCTGGAAACAGCATTAAATGTCTTGTGCTCCGCAAGGCAGACTGACAGAGCACATGAAGAGGCATTGGTGATGTTTCTGACAGAGCAGCTCATGCCACAGCCTCCCAGCATGTCCCGCATGGCGCATGTCCTGAGCTGGGGGCTGGATGTCCCTGTTTGCCCTCTTAATCTGCAAACTACCCCACTTTATTCTTAAGGAGTGAGGTTGCATCTAACAGCTCAGCCAGGTGTTATTTGCACCAGAGCATGGCCAAATAACAGGACAGAAAACTGACATGAAGCCAGTTATGACGGTGTGCCAGGGCGATACTGGTTTCTCATTTAACCTTTACAATCAACCCCACCAGCTAGATAAAAAATTGTCACTTTGGTTACATGGCAGAATGGGATTAAAACCAAGATCCTTTAGACTCCAAAAACTGTCCATTCTCAAAATGAAGAATATAGACTGGCCCCTTTTCTTTGGATTTCTGGTAGCACCATCTGTGCTACGTGGCATCCATGGGTTACTGCCACGGTCACCCCTTTGATCTTTGGAGCAATCACATTAGCCGAAGTATTCATAGCTAATGTTGATACTTTACCTACCAGATGCAAGTGCCATTCTGAGGCTGTATCTGAACTTATGCAATCCTGACTATGAATGACTGCATGAGTTAGGTAACTACTCATTTTATTGATAAGGTCAATGAGAAACTGAGAGATTCAGTGACATGTACAGAGGAGTGTTGCATAGCCAGTTAGTGGCAGGAGCGGGATTTGAACCCAAGGCATCTAACTCTAAGGTCTCAGCTCTTATGACTGTACTAAATGTGAGCAAGAGCTAATTACTAGCTCCGGTTTACAGACAAGGGAACTGAAAGTTTCAGAGTGGGGATCTGCTCAGGATCACATGGTATTTGTTACAGGAAAATATACCCAGGGTGGGGGCAAGGCAGTGTTAGACCAAAAGCCAAAACTTTTTCTATGAAATGAACATAGAATTTTGTTCTACTGGTTGAAGCTGTCATAACACAGCAGGGTATGTCTAAGAGTGAATTCTATAAGTAGATTGAAGGCCACACTAAGAACAAAAAGACAAAGCATGATAACTAGAACTGGACTAATTATTTCAGGTAAACCCCTGGGGGCAGGGGAGGAGGAAAAATCTTGGCAGATCCTTTTCTGAGGGTCTGTGATCCCATCTTTAGGTCAATCTAAAGGTTGCAGGATTGTCAAGGTCCACAAAATTCACCGTCAGCCTTCAGAGTTGACCTACATTTGAAACACAGTCTCTTGACCTTACCCAAGCTAAAAACTTCATGAGAAGGCTTGCATGGGGAACACTGGGGGTTTATAAAGAAAGAGGCCAGCTGGCTGAGAGGATGGATGAGAGGTTTGGGATTTTCAGCAGGCAGTGAGGGAGAACTTGCTTCCTTTGGACTCTCTTCCTCCAGTGGCATCTTTCTTACCAAAATATGTACAAGAATATTCCTAGTTATCCCAAACCAGAAATCATCCAACTTCCACCAACAGCACAGCAGATACTACATTGTGATATATTCAGACAATGCCACATTCTACAGCCATGAGATTGTCCACGTTCCTGCTCTATGCAACACCAAACCCAATTGGCAAACGTGCTCTGCTAAGCTCCCATTACCAGCTGAGGTCAGGAGTGCACCAGGTCAAAACTGAGCCACTCTGGAGTCAGGAGAGAAGAAATAATGAGATCACTGAGCCTAAAAGAATCTAGCTAAAGCCAATGAGTCAAATTAGAGCCAAGAGTATGAAATGGCCTCTCCAGAAAGCAAATGGGGACAGACAATAAAGACTTTGGCCCCTGAGGGACACAGGAGAGTTGGCAAAGCCTAATGCCCTTTGCCCAGTGTGTCTGTTGGGAGGGCAGGGAGAAGGTAGGTGATATGCCTGTTTTTAGAAGAGGCAAATCTATCTGTAGGAGAAGTTTCCAAGTTGCAAAGGCCCACACTGTAAACACTAATCCAATTACTCTGTAAGCTGCATCGCCTGCATGTCATGACTGAGAGAGAAGCTCTGAGATTTGCTGAGTGCAGTCTTTTGGTGGCCCCATATGATTCCTGAGGTCCATATAACCAGGCTAGGTTGCACACTATGTAACCTTAAGAGCCCACTCACCAAGTCAACAGTGGGGTGGTGCCCCCGGAGTTGTATATAGCGTGACATCCTGCCTGGGTGACCAAGCCTTCCTTGTGACGGTCAACCTCTCTCTAGCCTCTTTCCATGCTGTTCTCCCACCCTGCACTCTGGCCACACTGGTTTTCTTTCAATCCCTTGTTTTTGTGGCGGCAGATTGAAAACCACTCCAAGTTTTAGATATTCTTCCTTGAAGAGATGGGGTCCATGATCCCTCCTTTAGAATCTAGTTGGGCTTTGTTATGGCTTGTGTATAGATCTCCCGCACCCTCAAAACTTCATGCAGTCATAAGTGGGGCTTTTCCAAAGGAGGTTGGATCTGGAATGTGTGATGCTGGATTAAGGGTGTGTGATAACCAAATCAGTGTGCTGATTAGTTTGACACCTGTCCTAAGCCCAGTAGCCTAGATAGAATATAAAAGGGGCAGAACGAAGCTGCTAAGTTCACTTGGACTTGCCTGTTTGTTGTTTTGGCTGTCTTCTGTCTGCCACAAACTCTTTGACCTCTGTGATGCCCCTCTGCCATGCCACCCTGCCTTGGAGTCAGCCAACTATGGACTGAAACCTCTACAAACTGTAAGCCAAATAACTTTCTCTGTTTAACTTTGGGTGTAGGGTATTTTGTCTCACCAATGAGAAAAGTAACTGAAGCTTCATGACCACTCTGACCAATAAAATTCATTAGAACTGTCTTGGTCCCACACTCTTGGAACACTCTCTTGAGACAACCATGCTGGGCCCTACCTCCCTACCATCTGCACCAAGACACCACACATGGTAATGATGCCAGCTTGACCCCTGGAGACCAGGTCACTTGCCAACTGAGTACCCTGAGCCTCAGCCAGTGCCACATGGAACAGAAGCCTGGGCAACCACTGCCCACACTTCTGACCCACAAAATTGTAAGACTGATAAAGTGTTTTTTTGGGATACAAAGTTCTAGCATGGGTTTCTAGGTAGGAATAAGTTATAGGAGCCTTGGCAGTGCTCTCTCTTGCCACAAGATACAGGTTTGCTGTTTCGCTTTTCAGAGATGCCTTTTCCTCTCCTCTTATCTACTCAGTGCCTGTCTATCAGTGCTCAGCCCACACTTGGCTTGCTCCATCCAACCTCCTGTAGGGGACTCTTTTGGCACTGAAGCCTCTTTTTCATTGTGCCTGTCAAAACTGCATGTTTGTGATACAGGAGTTTATGATTTCTTCATAAATGTCTGTTTCTTATACTTAACCATAAGCAGGGATCACAATATACCTGGTTCCTAGCACAGCACCTGGCACATAATATGCACCGGCAAATACTTCAAGAATTAATGCACACATGCTTGGATTTGTGATGCAAGTGTTTTCAGTAGAGCTATCCCAGGCGCTGCTATATGCCCAGGGATGAAGCGATGGGGATCTAGAAGCCACACCTTCACAGCAGTAAGAAGCACTCCTTTCATTTCTCTCATATATTGGTGTTATTCATTGGATACCTTTGGGAAAAATATTCCAGGCACTGAAAGCAATGTGTTTGGAAATCACTATTTGAGACTGTACCCTCCTGAGCTTTCCCTTGCTCCCTCCAATCTCCATTCTTCCTTCCTCACAAAAACTTCCACAGAAATAAGGCCTGCTGGGGATTAAAAATAGAAACCTCTCACCCTCCCTCTGTCCCTCTATTTCCTTTCCTTCCCACCACCCTATAATTTGTTGTAAAAAAGGAAGCTGTCTGGATGTGCTCCACGGAGAAGACACAGTCTTCCTGATAGATAAAACATCACACCAGACTCCAGGACAGCAGCGCGCTGCCCTCCCTGAGTGAGTGGGGCCCAACAGTATGCACATGTGCACGTGCATGTGCACACACACACACATGCATGCACACACACACACACACACTGGGTGTCCTGTTCATTCAGGCTTCC
>RJWM01037768.1:0-17153 GCA_004363535.1 Dasyprocta punctata | reverse complement strand
TTAACAGTTATAAACATGTAAAATTGATCTAATCATATGAGTATTTTAACTGCTCTTTCTCAATAACTAATACATTCAGCAGTATTATCATTTTAGCTATCTTACATATACATATATACAGATTTATGTCTTTTCCTTTTCCCTCTTCTTTCCTCCTTTCCCCTTTCCCAATTACTTTTGCTCTTTGAGCAGTTTCTTACCCTTACACAGTATTTTTTGTAGATTTTGGATCATACATACTCTTTCAATTTCTTACACTAGGGAGACAAAACAGTATTTACACATCTGGGTTTGATTTGTCTCACTTATGAGTATGGTCTCAAGTCGTGTCCATTTACTTGTAAAAGTCTCGATGCAATCTTTCTTGATAGCTGAGTAGTACTCCATTGCATAAAAATAACACCTCTTTTTTATCCATTCCTTGATTGGTGGGCACTTGGGTTGTTTCCAAGATTTGGCTATTGCAAATTGGGCTATAAATATGCATGCACAAATATCACTGTGGTGTGATGTTTTCAGTTCTTCTGGGAAAATGCCCAGGAGTGGGATAGCTGGGTCAAATGGGATCTCCAATCCCAGCTTCTTGAGGAATCTCCACACTCATTTCCACAGTGGTCGCACTAGTCTACACTCCCACCAACAGCGGAGAAGAGTTCCTTTTTCCCCACAGCCCCTCCAGCATTTGTTGTTGGTTGATTTTTTAATCTTGGCCATTCTTTCTGGAGTGAGATGGAATCTCAGTGTTGTTTTAATTTGCATTTCCCGAATGACCACTGATGTTGAACATTTTTTCATATATTTATTTGCCATTTGTATTTCTTTCTCTGAGAAGTGTGTATTCATCTCAGATGCCCATTTTTGGATTGGGTTCTTGAATTTTAGGGGGCTGATTTCTTTTAATTCTTTATATGTTTTAGATAGAAGTCCTTTGTCTGAAGGACAATTGTCTAAGATATTTTCCCAGTTCATGGGTTTTCTTTTGACTCTGTTGGAGATTTTCTTTGACATGCGAAAACTTTTTAATAAGACGAGATCCCAGCTGTTGATTCTGGGAAGTGTTTCCTGTGCAATTTGATTTTTGCTCATGAACTCTCTGCCTACTCCCATGTCTTCAAGATTTTTACCTACTTTGCCTTCCAGCAAATTTAGTGTCTCTGTTTTAACATTCAGATCTTTGATCCATTTTGACTTTATTTTAGTGCATGGTGATAGACATGGATCTAGTTTTAGTTTATGGCATATGGACAAAGGGGCCAAACATGTACACTGGAAGAAGGATAGCCTCTTTAACAAATGGTGCTCAAATTATATTCTTGACTGAATCAGAATTTTGATTTTTGCTTTCGGTAAACACCTATTTAAAAGGCATCTCCAACCCAAAGCTATTATCACCATGCTTTCCATGGAATGAGATAACCTTTTGCAAAGCATAAGGATAATTTGGAGAAAGTCCATCTGTATTTGGGGTTTTGTTTTTCTACCTGACTGCATGTGACCAAACATTGACTGGCTTAGGAAATGTGTGAAGGTGAGAACATACATGTATGTGTCTAGCTGAAGAATTAATGTGTAAATATTCAAATATTTTTGGTCAATGCTCATTCCACAAAACATTGTTTTGGGATATGTGTGTGTATGTATATATGTATGTGTGGGATTGTGGGTGTGACTGTGTGTGTGGCACATACAGGGCTGTGAATGTGTGTGTGTGTGTGTGTATGCGGTGTGGGTTGGGATGGAGGTGGAAAGGAAAAGAGGTTGCTTGAGGTTTCTCCCTCGAGGGATCACACCCACCCACATAAAATCCAAATATAATAAATTTCGGAATGCAAGCACAGATTATCCATCTAGCTGCAGAGGTGGAAGGCTGCCTTCAGACATGGAAAATGACAGATAATTAGCTAGTCTTTTGACAGCATGTCTACTACCTAATAATTCAAACTACTGGTACAAAGAAAAAAAGCCAAGAATCTTGATGAAGTTGGAAAAGGAGCTTAACAATTTGTCTCTACCTCCTGCACTGGCATCTGTTCTTCTATATTTAGCTGGAGAGGTGGCCAAAGGTAGCCAAGCAGAGAATTCAGTCGCTTAGTAGACAGCCGCATTTCTACTTTCAATTCATGTGTAGTATCTTTTTCTGTAACTATTAAGACAAAATGCAACTCCAAAGAAGCGTTTAATAATAACAATTCCTTACCTTTGCAGAGTGCTTCAGAAGTTAAAAATGTTTGCATTTCTTTCATTAAAACAGTAACTTTATAGCAATGTCAAGATGAACATTATTCTATTTTTTAAAGATTGGGACATATGAGATGAAGCCACACAAGACAGACACGGGCCTAGCTAGCAATAATCCACACTTGTGACTCTGTCTGAATATCCTATTTTAAGTTAAAATATAGTGCTACTACTTTTATATTCACGAAGTTAGCTTTTAATAAACAGCACTTAGAAGTGCCTGAGAAGTTTTATTTGGAATAGTCTAATTTGTGTAGCTGATTTCACAAATTCTCTTTTTACCCAAAAAGGAGTTTTAAAGGAAACCATTACATAGATAATTATCTCAACTTTTTCCTTGATTTTGTTTAAATATTCTTTAGTCAATACCTTGCTTTTCTACATATGGTATAACTTAACAAACCTCAGATGATACATAAATCACTACAGTATTTTCAGCATAATCAGTTCTTATTAAGAAGAGGAAACCAGCTCAGGGGCCACAAATACCTTCTGATATTCCTGTTTCATTAATTATCTGATTTAGGCCTCCAGAAAGAAACTCTCCATCAGACTGTATGATAAATACTGTTCAAGTTTATTTCTCTAATTGTTCACACACACACACACACACACACACACACACACA
Source organism: Dasyprocta punctata (assembly GCA_004363535.1). Lineage (NCBI taxonomy): Eukaryota > Metazoa > Chordata > Mammalia > Rodentia > Dasyproctidae > Dasyprocta > Dasyprocta punctata. Next base: position 14,287 of record RJWM01037768.1, on the reverse strand, counting down.
CACATTTCTCGAGTGCCCGGAACACAGGTTTCACCACACAGGAAGAGTAAAAGTGTTTTGCTAGGTTCCAAGTGAGCCTGGCCGAAGGGTGCTATGTGGTGAAACCACACTCTGTTTACATTTTCTTTCAGAAGAAAATCAATTCATCATGCAAGGAAGTAGGAGGAATTTTTCAAAACTTATTCCTTAAAAACTATTTTTATTCAAGTCCTTTGAGCTAAATATCAAAACGATGTGAGTACTTTCCTTCTTATTTTTGGTTGAAATGAGTGTAAATAACAATAATCCCCCAATGGGCTTCTCTTTCTTCTCAGTTATGATGTTGTCTCTGGGGGTAGATGGAAAGAGAAAACTTTCCTAAATTCTCCACATCATTCTCTTCAGCCAGATTTCAATTAGCTCACACTGGTGTTCTCATGCTTTGAGAAAAAGCCAAGACTTTTGGTAAAGTCATTAGGAATCACCACAGGGGCTATAGCCATATCCTGGGCAGGCAGCTGGGCCTCCAGCAAATCCTGCCCAGACTCTCTGGACCCATCAGTTTTTAGAGGTGAAAGCAGTAAAGAAAGGGGTCACCCTTTTATCCTCTGGTTTCCAGGACAGTGAGGACAGCCTTGAGTATCTCTGTGTACACAGCCGGCTCTGAAGAAGTCACCCAGCCCACACTGGGCATTAGTGACTGCAGACACAGATGAGGGACTCCTGAGGACCGAGCGGGGCAAGATTCACTTCTGGTCACACAGAACCAGTGTGCTTTGTTCTTTCTTTCCTTCATACTTTTACTCCTGCTGTTCACTCATCTGAAATTCTGTTTTCATCCTTCCTTCCAAAACCAGCCTGTGACACTTCTTCCAAGTAACTTTGGGAAACTAACCAGTATCTTTACTTGTACATCAGATGGGATTTTCCCAGGGATCAAAATGATTTATTCTAGTTGGAACCAAGCACAAAAGCCAATCTGCTGTAATCATCCTGCTACAAAACAACCTTTAAGGGCGCTGATTTTTCTTAGTCCCCAATTCCAACTAATCCTTCAGATCCCAAATCCTGGCCTCTTTGGCTTCTGCCCAGGCAGCAAGCTAGCATCAGGATTCCTTGGTCAAGGAGGCTATTATTGATCTTGGCCTTCACTTCAGCCACATGTGGCTTTGCCATCATCTTTTTAAAAAATTATTTTATTTGTACATCTTGGATATATGTAACGATCACATTCACTATTGGGAATTTGTACCTGCGCATGGCATATCTTGTTTCTTTTTTTTTCTCCCATCCCTCTCTCCTCCCTTCAAACATTTCCCCTCCTTATTTACAAAAGTTTTGTTTCTGTTCTTTTCTTCTATTCTCTTTTTTATTCTTGTTCCTTCCTTCCTTTCCCCACATCCCTCCCTTGTTCCCCTTCCCATGTGAAAATTTTCTTCCTATTTCTCAATACCTATTGTACATTTTTTGGTCCTTATTTGCACTTTCAATTTCTCATATCAGAGAAACACTGTGATATTTAAACATGCGTTCAGCTTATTTCACTTAAGAGTGTGCTCTCAAGGAGTATCCATTTAGCTAGAAATGTCACAAAATTATCCTTCTTTATGGCAGAGTAGTACTCCACTGTATAAAAATTCTTACCTATCCATTCATCAATTGATGAACATTTGGGCTGTTTCCAAGATTTAGCTATTGCAGACTGCAGCTATAAACATTAAGTGTGCATATATCACTGTGGTATGATGCTTTTAATTCTTTGGGGAAGATACCCAGAAGAGGAATAGCTGGGTCAAACTGAACTTCTAGTCTTAGTTTGGTAAGGAATTTTTCACACTGGTTTCCACAGTGATTGCACCAACCTACACTCCCCTCAATGGTGGAGACATGTTCCTTTTCCCACACAGCACTGCCAGCATTGGTTATTGGTTGATTTCTTGAAAATAGCTACTTTTTCTGGAGTGAGATGGATTCTCAGCATTGTTTTAATTTGAACCTCTCAAATATCAGTGATGTTGAACATTTTTTCATATATTTATTTGCCATCTTACTTCTTCATCTGAGAAGTATCTATTGATTCCAGAGTCCCATTTTTGGATAGGGTCTTTAAATATGGGAGTGTGATTGCTTGGAGTTCTTTCTATATTTTAGATAGTAATCCTTTGTCTTGAAGAACAGCTGGCTAAATTTTTTCCCACACTGTGGGTTGTCTTTGTGAATTGTCATGGTATTGATGGTTTCTATCACTGTGCAAGAGCTTTTTAGTAAGATGAGATCCCAGTTGTTGATTATTTGTGGTAATTCTTGTGCAAATGGGTTTTGTTCATGAAGTCTTTACCCGCACCAATGCCTTCAAAAGTTCTACTTAATCTCTCTTCCAGCTGATTTAGAGCTTGTGTTTTAATATTTAGATCTTTGATCTGTTTTGATTTTAGTTTTGAGCAGGTAAACATATGGGTCTAGCTTTAATCTTTGGCATTTATGAGTGGGCCATTTTTGCTATGTTGGTTCTTCCTACCCAAGAGCTGTGGGGAGCAACTAAAGCTGGAGATCGATTACACATTCAGGGCTGAAGCAAGGCTGATCCAAGAAAAAGAGTGCCTGAGGCAAGCCATGTGAACAAGCTGCTCCTGCTCCAAGAATGCAAGGTAAGCTGAGGCTATAGTGCAGCAGGTTGCTAGGCAGAGGGGTGTCACATGACATTAACTTGTGTAAATAAAGGCCTTGCGGTGGTTGAGCAGTTCCTTTCCTCCCATGCATAGAGAGGGCTCCACTTGACCTCAGCTGTCTGTATTCTGACTCTTTATCTTTATTTCTCCATCCTCTCACTGTTCTTCCCTCCAAGATCTTTGAGAGCTGTGCTGAATGCGGCAAAAGATCAAGGGATGTTTTCCCATTTTCTGATATCCTATTTGAGCACCTTTTTCAGAGTGCTGCAGTTTTCAATGTAAAGATCTTTTACTTCCTTTGTTAGATTTTTTCGTAGGTGTTTCACTTTTTTGGGATGCTATCGTTAAAGGTGTTTAACTTCTCTCTCATTGAATTTATTATTTATGTACAGGAATGCTGTTGATTTTTGACTGTTGGCTTTATATCCAGCTATGCTACTAATTTTGGTTATTAAATCTTGAAGTCCTTTGATGGAGGTTTTGGGGTCTTCTATATATAAGTATCAAGTCATTCACAAATAATGACAATGTAACTTCTTCCTGGCCTGTCCTTGTTCCTTTTATTTCCTTCTCTTGTCTAATTGCTCTGACCAGTATTTCCAAAATTATACCAAATAGGAGTGATGGTAGTGGTCATCTTTGTCTTGTTCCTGATTTTAGAGTGAAAGCTTTCAGTTTTTGTCCAATTAGTATGATGTTTGCTGTTGGTTTGTCATAGGTGAATTTTATCAGATTGAGATAAAGACCATGTATTTCAATTTTCTGTAAGTTTTTCATTATGAATGGGTGATATTTTTGCATCCATTGAGATGATCGTATGATTTGTGACCTTGGTTCTTTTAACATGGTGCTTTACTTTTACTTATTTGCATATATTAAACTATCTCTGCATCTCTGTAATAAATCCTACTTGGTCATGATGTATAATCTTCTGGATGATTTGCTGAATTTTGTTTGCCAGTATCTTATTGAGGATTTTGGTGTCTATGTTCATTAGGGAGATTGGCCTATTGTTCTCTTTTCCTGGTTAGATCTTTTTCTGGGTTTGATATCAGAGTAATGCTTGCATCCAAGAAAGAATTTGCAATATTTCTTCCCTTTAAATTTCATTAAAGAGTTTGAGAAACAGAGGCCTTGTCTTCTCTAAAATTCTTGTGTAATTTATCAGTGAATCCCTCAGGATCTGGGCTTTAATTTGTTGGTAGGTTTTTAATTGCACCTTCAATTTCATTGACTGATATTGCTGTTTTTAGCATTTTTGTATCTTCTTGATTAAGCTTTGGTAATTCATATGTATCTAGGGACATCTTCTATGTTTTTCCTTTATTAGAATACAGATTGTCGAAGTAGGCATTGATGATCTTCAGGATTTCTGTAGGATCTGTTTTTATCTCACCCTTTTCATTTCTAATTGCATGGATATAAGTCTTTTTTCTTCTGTTTTTGATAAGATTGGCTAAGGGTTTGTCAATTTTATTTAACCTTTCAAAGAACAAACTCTTTGATTCTTTGGTCTTTTATATTGTTTCCTTAGTCTCCATTGCATTTATTTCTGCTCTGATCTTTATAATTTTCTCCCTCATATGAGCTTTAGGCTTGACTCAGTCTTCTTTTTCTAGAAGCTTGAGTTTCAACATTAAGTTGTTTATTTAGACTTGTTCTGTTTTTCTGCAATGAAAATTCACTATAATTTTCCCTCATAGGAGTGCTTTCATTGTGCCCCATGGGTTCCAGTGTGTTATGCTGGCATTATCATTTAATAGTACAAATTGTCTATTCTTCTTTAATATCACCTCTGACCAATTGGTTGTTCAGGAGGGTGTTATTTAATTTCCATGTGTTTATGAAGTTCTTGTGGTTTCTTTTGCCTTTGATAACCAATTTTGCTACACTATGGTCTGATTATATGCATGAGAAATTTTCAATTTCTTTTCATTTACTTAAGTATGTTCTATGAGCTCATATGTGGTTGTTTTGGAGAACATTCCAAGTATAACTGAGAATACGTATTCTGATGTGAGGTGGGACACTCTGTAGACATCATGGGTTTACAAGTTTGGTTTGGTTCTGATATTTCTTTGATTTTTTTGTGTGTATAGTTGATCTATTTGTGACAGTGGGGTATTGATGTCCCCCATTACAACTGTCGTAGTGCTTATTTGGTTTTTCATGTCCATTAATATTTACTTTATATAGTTGGATTTCTGGTATTTGGTTTTATATTGTTGGATGTCAGAGGAATTTTTAATCTCCTGGATATCTGTTTGAATTATTTCTCAGATTCTATTTCTGTCCTATGTTGGGTGTTCATGGTTTTCATCATTTTCCTAAACTCCTCTATTTTTAAATATCTGCTCTAGAATCAGTAACTATATCTTTCCTTATTGTCACCATCTCAGCAGTTATCTGAGAAATTATTTCTCACTTGATTCCTTCTATGGTGTCACTTATCTGCTGTATTACTTTTTTTTCACCCCTTTAGAGACTCCAGGTTGGTGGCTTTTAAGTTATTACACCTCATTGTCTCCTGGGTTTGCCTTTGGCAAGTTAGAATTCTGGGGTTGCATCTTGCTTTCATGTCTTCTCATTTTGTATTTTTTTTAAAGTTTAATTCCTGACTTAATGCTTGTAAACTGCTCATGGCAGGTAGCTTTATTTGTAGTATTTAGAACTCTTATGTAATGAATACTTCTCAGAGATGGTTTTGAGTCTGTTGCAAAATCTTACCACTTCAGTTTATTGGGGATGAGAAATTGCTGCCTATTTGGCCTAGCCCCCAGATCTTTGGCAGTGGCCTACAGTATTATTTATGATCTTAGGCAATCTCAGCCTTGGCATATCAGGAAGAACAACTTATTAGAACAGTTCAGCCTAGAAAATGACAGACTTTGGTAACAATTAATCTACTACCTTTAACCATATAAACTATTTTTGTGGTTATATAACAAAGTCCAAAACAAACCAGAAAATCATATACAGTAAATATATCCTCAATATGGAGATTTTTAATCTCAGGAGAAAATTTAAATTATGTTAGGGGAAAAATAGAGAAATAGAAGAAGAGGAAGAGACTAGAAGCAAGGCTGGAACACAAAGGAAGATTATGCAAATTTTGAGATAACAGAAGACAGGAGGAAAAGAAAGAAAGAAGAAATAGTACAAGAACAGAACAAAATGGAACAGAACAAAAACACTCAAAAACATGTTCACATACATATAAAAACAAGAACAAAAAAACCAAGGGAAAAAATCCCCAAAAAAAGTAAAAAAAAAAAAAAAAAAAAAAAAAAAAAAAAAAAAAAAAAAAAAAGAAGAAGAAGAAAAAAAGTCCACTCCAGGGTGTGTCTACTCTGTTACTGGTAAATGGGGCAGACAGAGAGAGCCCAGATCCTTGGTGATTAATCCCAGAAAGCCAGTTGTAGCTTCATGGTGGGGTAGTGGATAATCCAAGCAAGCCCACCCCTTTCGTTCCATGAAGGTTCAGGCTGAATTCTGGCTGTGAGGCTGGAACCTGATTTGTTCAATCTGCAGCACTCCCTATGCCTCCTGCCATGCTTAATTGAGCTCCTTAACCTCTTGCTGACTTGAACTGGGTTCTGCCTCACTCTGACACTAGGAGCTGCTGGATGGAACTCAGCTGCTCTGAGTTCTGAGCTCTGTTGCCCTTCATCAAGATGACTGCTGGCCAATCACTCTCTCCTGGGCGTCATCTGAACCTGAATAACTCACCAGCTGTTTCAGCCTACTATGTCCGCTACTCCATTCCACTGGTACACTTCTCTGTGGAAGCCTCTGGGGTTACTAGTAGTCACCATATGTCCACAGGTTCAAGCCTCCCCTCCCATCCAGTGAGTCAGGGCTCAAGGAGACAGTGCTTTTTATCACCTCTTTTTTCCTTTTGTATTTTAAAGAGAAAAAGAAACACAGAAAATAAAAAGCAAACAAACAAATAAAAAACAACAACAATAAAAACAGACAAAAAACCCCAATAGTGATATAGGATTTCAAAACAAGATGATAGGGATTTAACAATGATTGTTATATTACATATTGCTATCTTCAAAATAGTTTCTCAGATTACCGGATATAGGCATGCAAAAGTGATCAAGCAACATGACCACTAACTGTTCCTTTCCGTGAACTAGTAGAATTAGTGGTGCTATTATCTTTGTTATCTTGTGTGTGTGTGTGTGTGTGTGTATGTGTATATATATATATATATATATATATATATATCTTTCCGCTCCTTTTTTCTTCTTTCCCACATCCCAGTTGTTCTTTCCCTTTGAGCAGTTTTTCCCTTTCACTATATCTATTATAATTTTTGGATCTTATTTACTCTTTCAGCTTCCTACACTAGGGATACAATATGGTATTTACACATCCAAGTCTGATTTATTTCACTTATGAGTATCATCTCTAATTACATTCATTTACCTATAAAAGCCTCGAGTTTATCCTTCTTTATAGCTGAGTAGTACTCCATTGCATTAAAAAAAACACATGTTTTTATCCATTCCTCAGTTGATGGTCATTTGGATTGTTTCCAAAATCTGGCTATTACAAATTGTGCTGCTATAAGCATGGGTACACATATAATACTGTGCTTAACACCTTTTCTGTATTGAGTTCTCTCTCTTGGCTCTCCTCATGAGCTTCAATTCTTGGTTGAGATCCTTGCTGGGTCTCAGGGACCTACCCCCTTCTTTTTCTTCCTCACATTGCTGTATTCCAACCTCTGAACACCAAATATCAGGTAGATTGTTTCTCTGCTGTTCACCACTCTGAAACCTTCCTATTAATCCTTTGCTATTATCTTGCAACTGGACAGCATATAAATCTTTACTAGTAATTTCCCACACTTTGTACTCAGTGTCTTGTTTCTTAAACTTTACTTGCTCTTTTATTCCTACCACGCCTACTTGGCAATTTAATCAACCAGTCTCTGTTAATCCAGTGTATCTCAAACTTTAATAAATATAGCAATCCCTCTAGGATCAAACAAAATGCAAGTTTCTAGTGTCTTCTCATAGATTCTACTGTCTAGTTGTGGGTGAGATAATTCTCAGAAGTGTGAATTTCATAAATATCTTGCATGATTTTACTGTATGACCTACAGATAGTCTGCCTGAAACTTATGGTTTTTTCCCCCCTCAGGATATGAAGCTTCTCTTGCCATAGACTTCACTTACAATCACTGTGGGCTCTCATCTGTAATTAAAATCTCTGTCCTACTATCACCATTGCGATGGCTGATTTTATGTGTCAAATTATCCTGGCTTTGACATAAGATGCTTGGTTAAACATCAGTCTAGGTATGGCAGTGAAGATGTTAAGACAAGATTAAAAATTTAAATCAGAGAATTTTGAGTACGGTGGATAACTCTCCCTAATATGGTGGGCCTTGTTTAATCAGTTAAAGACATGAGGAAAAGATAAATGTCCTTCGAGGGAGGAGAAATTCTACCTTCAAAGACTTCCTTTGGATTTGAGCTGTGTCAATTCTTTCCTCAATCTCCAGTGTGATGGCCCACCCAGCAGAATCTGGGTGATAAACCCTAACAAATGCAAGTGCTCATTCTTTAACATAAGTCAGGTTCTACTGTCCATATTCTATTGCTTCTGTTTCTCAAAAGACTACTAATACAGACATATGTATGACCTCACTTCGAATAAATGCATCCTTTAGGATTCTAGGCATCTGTCTCAGTGTTGCTGAACCAAACCCACTGGATTGCAGCTACCGCAAAATCATATTCTACCATTGCGTAGGCTTCTAGGTTCTTTCCAGGCAACTCTACATTCTGAGGAATCAGGTTCTCATAGTACTTTTCCAGCCTTCACCACTGTCCTCAAAGCTCCCTTTCTAATCATCTCTGGTGTAGAGACTGACCAATAATGGGTCTCCTTCTTTACAGAGAAAATGGAAGTCAGGTTAGGAACTTTATTTCATACTCAGCATGAAGGTTCTCATTGTCCATTTATCATTTGGTCTGGTTTTTGTGGATAAGGCAGATCTGAGATGGTGGCTCCTCCCCGGAGGGCTCTCTTCTACTCTATAAATTGTCCATGCTCCTGCTTTTTTCCTCTGTGGTACACTCAGTCCAGACTGTCTTAAATGACTTAAAGCAACTCTCCTCACCATTTCTCCTTCATTTATTATTGTCTCAACTCACAATCACATCATAGCATCCCGAATTTACCTTCTAATCTCACCATTTGAGTGAAGAAGCTGCTGTGAAAATCACCTTCCAACTGATAAATTCAAAGAAATATGTTCAGTCTTTTCATCTGACTCAATATCGCTGCAATCGTTAGTCAATTTCTCTCTGACACTCTGTCCTTCCTGTTTTCAATGCTAAGACATCAGACTCCACTGACTTTCTCTTATCTGGTCTTCCCATCAGTCTTAGTTTGTTTTATTTCCTCCAAGACCCTGAAATGGATAATTTCAGGAAGGACTGTGGTGTGAAATGGCGATACTTGATTTAGGACGTCAACTCAGGCAGCACAAGGAAAGACAAGGAGAAAGTGAAATGCAGAAGGGGAAAGAGCCAGTGAGCGCGTATAGATGGGCAGGTTAGTATGGTGCTCGACAAAGGTCCCTTCCTCAAGGGTCTCTGATGAACCCTGCAGAACATGTCTCAGAACTTACTGAATGGGAACTGGATGACCTGTGCACCTAAACTCAAATCCGTGAATTCTCAGCACCTGTGGGAGGGCTTGTGCTTGCTGGGTGAGTACCTGGGGCACTGAAGCCTCAGGTAGCAACACAGAGAGGCAGGCAGCTGTCAACTCCCGCTCTGCAGCCTGAATGCAGATAAAGCACATAGATCTGGACAGGGGAAGAGGTGGCCATTGACACTCTCATCATCCTTGATGAGCTATGCTTTCTCTTTCTTTCCCTTAGTGTCACTTACCTCAGTGTTCTGCCCTTGCTCTATTTTGTCCTCTTCACTCACCTGCCAGCAGTGCTTATCCACCATTGTCCCTTCAATCACCTGGGTTCTGAAATGTGTCTTTCCTGCCTAGATGTATCTCTATTCTTGTGGTCATGCTCCTCTCAACCTACAAATCCTTAAATCCATCATGTCTGTGGACTACTCCCTTTCCACTCCTCCTTTGTGATTCTCTCTTGGAGAGGGACACAACCAGGTATATCCAGTTGTGAAAATGTGCAAACCTAGAGAGAAGCCATTTCTGAAGCCATAGTACCTGTTAGCATCATGTCAACTGCTGGATTTGCATCAAGGCTGACTTCCTTTAGTCTGATCCTTTCTTCTTCCACAGGTGTTAGTTTAAACCTTATCAGCAATGTTGTCCTGCTAAATAATCTTCCTGCAGTCTTTCCCATCCCTAATCATGTATGGAAATTGTACTTGTAAACCAGCCCCTCACATGTATGAAACACTCTGAAATATAAAAATTATTTTTAATTCTCTTTTCCCCCTTGCCCTGCTTCCACGCTACCACCACTCTAGGCTGGGTCCTCTGTTATTTAGTAATGCTAGTGAGGTTCTGATCAGAAGTAGATTCCTCTGTTCTGTTATAATCTTGTGACCTCACCCCACACCAGGAAGTGCTATTTATTTATTATTTATTTATTTAGATTCTGATCATTCAGCCTGAACCTTTGCACTTAACTACACCAGCCCAATTTTTAAAAAATTGAGACAGGGTTTTGCTAAGTTGCTAAGTTGCCCAGTATGGGCTTGGAGTTTTGATTCTCCTGCCTCAGCTTCTCTGAGAGCTGAGATTACAGGAATGTGCCACCATATCCAGAGGAAGAAGCACATTTATGGAATCCACTCAAATATATTGAATTATAGAGCAATGTTTTTCATATTTATGAAAGATTGAAGATTATTTATACCTGTCTTGATTTTAAAGGGAATTTGATAGAAGTTATTCCTTTTGTAGAACAATAAATAAATATTTAAAATAAAAAGAGAGACATAAAGTCTCATGATGTATCTCCCAACATTTAAATAAAAAGTGTAACACTAGTGTTGCTGGCTATAGAAAGACCATGGTTCTGCTCCTACCCTGTGCATTACCAATATGTGTTTCCTATCTTAATAGCCAGCTTAACATCTACAAAATGGAATGGAAAACAGATAAAGCCCATAAATCCAGGTGAACCAAATGAATTCCCAGGGGAGAACATTCTCTACTTGTAAATATTTCTCATTTAAATCTTGCGACCTGGAAAAGCTGAAACTCAGAATCATTAAAATGACATTTCCTGTATTTTAATCATTTTAGTAGGAATGTCAGTAATTACCCATATTAAAGGTCTCTAGGGGAGGGGATTAGTAGGAGGATAGGCAGATCCTAATATTCAGCCAGCATAAATCCAAAATGTAGCTTTATATCCTTGGATTTTCTAAAAAAAGCATGCTTTTTAGAAGACCTGAAATTTTTCTATTTAATTTATTTTGGGAAATTTGATAAATTCTCACTGCACTTACAAAATTCAAATGAGATTTAAAATAATACAAGATACTGTTAGAGTAGTGTATCTAATTCTTGTCTTTAAAAAATACTCTCGATATCTTGGATTATTGAACAATTTTTACTCTGTATATGGCAGCTCCCTAACTATTGCTATTATTATAACATTAATGTGTTCAATAAATGTCTGTCCATTGAATAAATACTTTTTCCTTATTAAAATTTCCAAAATACTCCTCTGCTTATATTGATTTCTTACTCAGAAATCTTTCGTGGATTCCTATTATCTAGAGCCACACTTTTCAAGATGGTAGCTATACACTAAATGTGTGGCTGCTGGGCACTTAGAATGTGACATGCCTGCATCAAGAAGTACCGTAAGTGTAAAATGCACAACACATAACATAATACAAGGAGAATGCAAAATATTCCATTAAAATTTGTTATATTACTTATTGAAATAATATTTTAGATACATAGAATTAGATATAATTCATTTTATTTCTTTTCTCACTTTTTGTTTTAAAATTGACTATTAGATAATTTATTTATTTATTTATTTATTTTTGTGGCACTGGGGATTGAACTCACAGCCTCGCGCCTGCCAGACAGGCGCTGAAGCCGCTGAGCCAAACTCCCAGTCCTAGATTTTTGAGGCAGGGTCGCACTGTGTAGCTCAGGCCGGGCTTGCTCACATTGTAGCCCAAGCCAGCCTCGAACTCACAACGCTCCACCTACCTCAGCCTCCTGAGTGCTGGGATTAAAGGCGTGCGCCGCCACGTCCAGCCCCTACTAGATAATTTAAAACTCCTCTTTTCTTTTGTGCTTCATAGTATTTTTCTGTTAGACAGCGCTCCTGTGGAGATCAGATTTTGTTTTCCCCCATATATATTTAGATTTCTAACCTTGTTACTATTATGCTTTTTTTCCTTGTCTTTCTTTTACTGCTCCCTTCTCCTAGCATGCTCCCCCTTTTAAGGTCCAACTACCCTTTAAGGTCTAACTAAATTTCTCCCTTCTCTATGCAGACTATCTGACTTGCCTAGCCAGAAGCAGCCCTCCTCTACCAAAGTGCTAAAAAAACATTTATTTGCAATTTAGTTTGGCACCAATCAATTTCTGTGTATGTTAGTATTTGTGCTTTTATATTATTTTCCCACTAAGCTGTTAGTCTTTGAAGGAAAGGGTACTTTTATTTATTTATTTATTTTAAAGAAAGAAAAGTAAACAAAAATAAAAATGATACAGTTTCAAAACAGAATACTAAGACATTACAATGATTAATATATTGCCTACTGTTGTCTTTACAGTAGTTGCTCAGAGTACAAGATACAAAGATATATGTACATATATTCTTTTCCCATCCTTCAGTTCTCTTTTCTCTCATCCCAGTTAGGAAAGAATACTTTTAGTTCTAATTTAACTCCCTTAAATTGGGACAAGATATTAGTATCGCAGTCAGAAGCCATGCAAATTATTTTAGCAGGAGATTTTTAACATAGGGAACTGGTTAAATCAGAGTGGGAGGCCTGAGAAGTGAAAAGAAAGCACCGAGGTAAAGTGGAGGTAGTTACCTCAGGAAGCAGTCACTACCCTTAGGGGAGGGGTGGGAATCTCAAGAAAGTGGAATTATCAGGAGCTGGGAGCTGGGTGAAGGGTCTGGAGGAGCTGGGACTCAGAGCTCTGCAAAGTGGTGCCTCTGGTTGGTTTGGAGGAAGTCCTAGAGCTGGAATGCAGGTCTAGATGAGATGACACTGCCCTACTGGTATCAGTACTTTGAGAAGGTGCAGTAAGACCAGGTCTGGGAGTGTAGAGTCACAATAGTGGATTCCTCATGGCATCCAGTCTCTTACGCCTTCCACATCTCATGGGCATCCTTGAGAAGTTCTACATATGGGGGTCCCAAGAGCTGGAGCTAGGTAAATTCTGACATACTACCATGCTGTCTTTCCCAGCCAGCCTGTCTCCTATCTCAAAACTCCACTGGGTGAACTCAGATAGGATTCTTTCTCAGTTAGCTGTAAAATGAAAACACAACTCTAAGCCAGCATGAAAATCGAAGTTTTTTGTGAGAGGGTTTCAAGCAGAGAATGTAGCTAAACCTTGACCCACAGACACTGTGAGAAACTAGATGCTTGCAATTGTAATTCGCTAGTTTTGGGGATAATTTGTGATACAGCAGTAGCTAACATACATACCTAAAATCACAGAGCAAAGTATACATAGATTTAAAAAGAAAAGATAATAATAACTGGCAAACTAATATTTAGAAGTTATGTATCTAGACATCAATTTCTATCTATCTGTGAAACATTTATCTCTATTTCTTATGAATCCATACCATATGAATACCCATGACCCAATAGAAAAGTGGACAATATTTTGTGATCAAATATTTTATACTTAAATAAGATATTAACAAAGAAAGAAACACATAACCAATAAATGTATAACATGAAGTTGATTTTACCTATAAAAGTGAAATGTTTACATAGTGAACAACCTAGAATTCTACCCTACGGTTTATATTCTAAGCTTTCATGCACATGTACACCAGATATAGCTTAAAATATCCATGGAAGCATGATTTGTGTTGACTAACAACTGGAAATCCAAATGACCATTACAAAAGGACTAGATAATTGGTAGCACATTCACATAGTAGAATACTATACAACACTAAACATGAATGCAATACAACTATTTCTATAAACATGGACAAATATTAGATATATAATCTAATATTATTAGTTATATAATCTAATATATAATGAGCAAAAAAAGGAAGTCAAAAACTAATGGTTCCTTCTATACAATATTTGAAAGGTAAATCTAAATACACAGTGTTTAGGAATGCCTTCAGATACAGGAAAATTAGGAAATAAAGCAAGGGAATGATTATTGAAAATGTAATGGAGGTGAAGAGAATGGAATCCAGGAAACCAACAGGGAGTTTATGATTTTTTTACCTTTGTTGTATTATATGGATATCCATAAAAATCTTTTAAATATATTGCTTAATTTCATACATTTTGTTTTTTTAAAAATTAATGCTCGTGATTTCTTTAAAGTCATTTTAATTTCCTCTTTCTGCTAAATTCAAAGGAATTAAATTAAATACCACACAGACATAAAAATAGCATGTTGGGCCAGGGGTTTAGCTCAGTAGGTCAAGTGCCTGCCTG
>RJWM01037767.1:0-17183 GCA_004363535.1 Dasyprocta punctata | reverse complement strand
GCTGTTTCAGGTCACCATCGACGGCCAGGACATCAGGACCATAAACGTGAGGTATCTGCGGGAGATGATCGGCGTGGTGAGTCAGGAGCCCGTGCTGTTCGCCACCACCATAGCCGAGAACATCCGCTACGGGCGGGAGGACGTCACCATGGAGGAGATCGAGAAGGCCGTCAAGGAGGCCAACGCCTACGACTTCATCATGAAGCTGCCGCACGTGCGTGCTCCCGGCCTCTGTGATTGCGCGGTGGGGGGCAGGGACTGTGGCCTCGGCCGGTCCGCGGGAAGTTCAGGAGCTGCGACGAGGCGGAGGAGCCGCCCAGAAGGGGACCCAAGATTCCTTTGCGCCATCCACTGGCAGTGGATGCGTTTTAAGTCCTGGGCTGGGTTATTGGTAAGGTTGAAAGGGCTGGATGGTTTGTAGGAGTACTTCTCCACTTACAGTGGGATGTGAAATGACTTGTGTGTTTTCTGAGTCTTTTGGTAATTTTTTTTCTGTTGCAGAAATTCGACACCCTGGTTGGAGAGAGAGGGGCGCAGCTGAGCGGGGGTCAGAAGCAGAGAATCGCCATCGCGCGCGCCCTGGTTCGCAACCCCAAGATCCTGCTGTTGGACGAGGCCACGTCGGCGCTGGACACGGAGAGCGAGGCGGTGGTGCAGGTGGCCCTGGACAAGGTCTGTGAGCCCGAGGCGCGCCGGCTGGTTTCAAGCATAATGACATTCCACTGTTAATTGTTCTCAGTCCTGGCCTGAGAAAATACGTTTCTGGTCGGGCGTGGTGACGCACGCCTTTAATCCCAGCACTCCGGAGGCTGAGGTAGGCGGAGCGTTGTGAGCTCGAGGCCGACTTGGGCTACAACAGGAGCGCAAGGCCAGCCTGAGCTACATAGTGCGACCCTGCCTCACAAAACCAGGGCTGGGAGTTTGGCTTAGGGCTTGAGCGCCTGTTTGGCAGGCATGAGGTTGCGGGTTCAATTCCCGGTAGCCCCCCCCCAAAAAAAAGTTTCTGGCAGCTTCAGGGTGTTTCTCCTTACTGACTCAAATAAATGCAGCAAGCCTGGAAGCTTTTGTTTGTTTGCTTGTTAAACCTCTACACTTCTCTGATTTTTTTTTTTTTTTTAGGTAGCAGTGACTACATATCTAAAAATATCTGTAAATGTTTTAAATTCAAAATTGAGAAATATAGACTCAAAAAAATTGGTCTTTATTTGGATCTTGATGTTTGCTCCGTCTCATTTTTCAGAGAAGTGTAGTTTTCTTTGTAAAGGTCTTTCACTTCCTTGGTTAGGTTAATTCCGAGATAATTCATTTTCTGTGATGCTGTTGATATAGGGGAATGAAACTCCCAACCTACCAAATGTCCGGTACGAGTTTGTGTTCTCTAAAATTGAAGAGTGAATTTTAGGAACAATGGAGATTAAGAGCAGGATATATTTATTGAGAGGAGGAAAGCTTCTGTCTGAGAGAGAGACAGAAAGGGTCCTGAGTGGGTTGCCCAAGGCTGTCTTTTCTGGGGACTTTCATAGAGCAAAACCACTAGGTGAGGTGGGTCCATGGTGGGGGAAAATGGGAACTCACAAGGCAGGCAGGCATGAGGTGGGACAGAACTATGGTCAACCAATAAGATTATGAGTGTAATTGCTCAGGTAAAATTGATTAAATTGGAATCAAGTGGGGAGGTGAGGCCTGTAGCAAGTGGGCATGAATACAGAATAGGGTTTTTGCTGGTAAGGGGTTGGGTTAATGGCTCCTTCTGTCTTCCTCAAGGTGATTGATATCTATTTAGAATATCAATCCCTGATGGTTATACTTAGGGTGTGTTTGTATTTATTTTGTCTTTTGTGTTGAGATCTTCCCCAAACTAGAGGTATCTGTCTCCTCCAAGGTTGCAGGGTATCTGATCTTCTGCACTGGCTCCTTTGAGGGCCCAGCCCTTCTGACTGCCTATAGTATTTCTGTCTTACTCAGTTGCCTATAACACAATCATGAATGGTATCATTTTTGTAATTTCCTTCTCATTGAGTTCATTATTATTGTACAGAATTCTAATGATTTGCATGTATCCTGCTACACTGCTGAAGTTATTAATTCTAAGACTTTTTTGATGGCGTTCTTTGGGTTTTCTACGTAGGATATCATGTCATCTAGAAATACTGATGATTTAAATTCTTCATTTCCTATATGTATCTGTATTGGGTATGCTATGTACCCCCAAGTCCTCACATACTTTTGATGGGGCTGAGTCTGACGCTTGTGATCAGTTTGTTGGCTAGCGCCAGGATTAATGATGTGACTGCTACACCCGCCCAGGGGTGGAGCTGAGATACAGTGTAAGGGAAGGCGGGTCTTCCTCTTGCACTTCTGCTTCCACCTCTCTCTCTCACACGCGTGTGCACGCCAGCGTGCCTTGTGGCTTGCAGCCACCATAAACCATAGATCCGTCACCCCATGCTGACTTGGAGCCAACTAATAGACTAAAACTCCCGAGAAACTATAAGAATAAACCTTTCCTGCCCTAATTTTGGGCGTCAGGTATTTTGTATCAGCAACGAGCAAAAAGTAACCAAGACAGAATTTGGTACCAGGAGTGGGGTCATTGCTGTGACTATTCCTGACCATGTGGTTCGAGAGCCTTTAGAAATGGCTTGCAGGGAAAGTTTAAAAAGGTTCAGAGATGCCGTCTACATATATAGAGCTAGAACAGCTTAGGTTGTTCTGTATGGGAGATTCTGGTCAGAGCCCAGGAGACCAGAAGGCTGATAGAAAGCCTGCTGGTAAAGACCAGGCTCGGAAAGTTTCTGCTGGGAAAAAGAATGACATTGGGTGTTAGACTCCACACGATGTGTGTTACGGGTTGGCAGAAAGTTTGTCTGTGTTCTGTCCATGCCCAGAGACTTTGCCTGAGACTGAGATTAAGGACAAAGGACTAATTACTCTACAGAGAGAAATTTCCAGGCAATCTAGTGTTGAAATGGTGGCCTTGCTTTTGTTGGGGGATCTTAGCCAGATTTATGTTATAGATAAAGAGCAAGGAGTCTGGCTTGGTGATTTAAAACCTTGTGAGTTTGGCCAGAAAGCTATAGACTTTAAAGATGGAGCTGAGATCTTGATTGCTGAGAAGAAACAAAAGAATAAAAAAGATGGCCTGGGGGCATCCCAGGAAGCAGCGGGCCTCCACCCTTGGCAGCCTCAGGCCTTCAAAAGTAAAAGAGTTTGTTCAGAGGAAAAAGCTACAGAGTGCCCTATCCTGGGGTGGCGATGAAAAGCCGCAGAGTGCTTTGTCCCAGAGTGGCGACAAAAAGCCGCAGAGTGCCTTGTCCCAGAGTGGCAACAGAGGCCACGCCATGTCCCAAAATGGCAGCGGCCACGCTGGATTCCAGAATGGCAGCATAAAAAAGCTGTTCCTCACAATCAGGTTCAGAGAGCTCAGCGATCCAGGCAGTCAACCCCTACAGCCAAAAGAGAGGAAAGCCTGGTACTGCTCCAGCCTGCAGCAGACCTTGGTGGCATCCACGTGGCGCTGGTTTCAAGTACAAAAAAAGACTAAGACAGCTTCCACCTTGCCTGCAGAGAGCAATGTATAAAGATGTAAGGGTAAAGCCAAGGAATGTGGATCGTCCAAGGAAAACTATGGAAGTTAAAACCCCTAAAAGTGCCACAGGGGTGGAGTCACTCAAGCCTGTTGGAGCTTGTAACCAGATTACTTCAGATGCTGAGCAGAAAACTCCAAGACTTAATGTTTGCACTGCTGGATTTTAGATTTGCTTTGGTTCCAATGCTTTGTATTCCCCTGTTTGTAACTTTTGGAATGGTAATGTTTATCTTGTGCCTTTATATGTTGGAAGTGCTTAACCTTGTTTTCATTTATACAGGGGGTTACAGTTAAGAGTTTGCCATAGATCTCAGAGGAGATTTGAGACTTAGACTTTTCAGCAATGCTGAAACTGTTAAGACTTTGACAACTCTTAGAGATAGACAAAATGTCTTTTGTATTAAGAATATATATGAGTCCTTGGGAGTCCAGGGGTGGAATGTATTGGGTATACTATGTACCCCCAAGTCCTCACATACTTTTGATGGGGCTGAATCTGACGCTTGTGATCAGTTTGTTGGCTAGCGCCAGGATTAATGAGGTGACTGCTACACCTGTCCAGGGGTGGAGCTGAGATACAGTGTAAGGGAAGGCGGGTCTTCCTCTTGCACTTCCGCTTCCACCTCTCTCTCTCTTTCTCTCTCTCTCTCACGTGCGCCAGCGTGCCTTGTGGCTTGCAGCCACCATAAACCATAGACCCGCCACCCCATGCTGACTTGGAGCCAACTAATAGACTAAAACTCCCAAGAAACTATAAGAATAAACCTTTCCTTCCCTAATATTGGGCGTCAGGTATTTTGTCTCGACAACGAGCAAAAAGTAACCAAGACAGTATCCTTTTTATTTCTTTCTCTGGCCTGATTGCTTTGGCTAATGTTTTAAGTACTACGTTGATCACAAGGGGTGATAGTGAGCATCTTTGTCTTGTTCCTGATTTTAGAGGAAAAGGTTTTAGGTTTTCCCTATTTAATAGGATGTTGACCTTTGGTTTGTTTTAAATAGTTATTATAAGATTCAGGTGTGGTCCTTCTATACTTATTTACTTCAGGGTTGTTATCATTAAAGGGTTTTGGATTTTGTTGAAAACCTTTTCTACATCTATTTATATGGTCTTTTTTAAAATTAAGTTTATTGGTACATTTTTAGTATACATGATAACCACATTCATTACAGGGAATTTGTACTTGTGCATGATATAACTTGATTCTTTTTTTTTCTCATTCCCCTACACTCTCTTACTTCTGTTTATGTGATGTATTATATTTACTGATTTATGTATGTTGAATGATCTTCTAGTCTCTGAGATGAAACCCAGTTGGTCACAATGTAGATCTTTTTGTTTTTGTTTTTATTTTTGCTCTTGTTTTTGAGCCAAGGTCTCACTATGCAGTGCAGGGTGGCCTTGAACTCGTGGTGATCCTCCTGCCTCCACCTCTGGAGTGCTAAGATTATAGGCAAGGTCTCACTATGCAGTGCAGGGTGGCCTTGAACTCGTGGTGATCCTCCTGCCTCCACCTCTGGAGTGCTAAGATTATAGGCAAGCATCACCACACCCAGTCTGTATGATCTTTTTGATAGTATGCTACATTCTGTTCACTAATAGCTTGTTGAGGACTTTTGCATCTACATTCATTAATGAGACTGGCCTGTAGTTTTCTTTTTAATAGGATCTTTATCTGGTTGTGGAATCAGAGCAGTGCTGGTTTCCGTTAATGAATTTGGGAGCGCTCCATGTCTATTAATTTCTTCGAAGAGCTTGAGGAGTGTTGGTGATACAACATCCTTAAAAGTATTATAGAATTCAGCAGTTAATCCTTCAAGCCCTGGGCTTTTTTGGTTGGTAGATTCTTTATTACTGCCTCAATTTCATTGCTCGTTCAGCAATTTTGTGTCCTTGGGTTAGTTCGGTAATTTGTGTGAGACCACGAATCTGTACATTTCTTCAAAATTTTACAGTTTGTTGAACTATAATTTTTCATAGTAGTTATTATCTTCTGGATTTTGACTGTGTCTGTTGTGATTCACCGTTTTTATTTCTAATTGCATTGATGTGTTTCTTCTCTCTCAGTAAATTTGGCTAGTGGTTTATCTATTTCATTTATTCTTTTGAAGAACCAGGTCTTTAATTCATTGATTGCGTTTTTAAAAATCTGGATTTCATTGATTTCTGCTCTAATCCTTATGCTTTCCTTGTTTAATTTTGGTTTGAGCCAGGATTGTTGTCATTTCTCAAGTGTTTTAAGATTCTGTATTATTTACTTGAGCTTTCTCTGATTTCCTAATGTGAGCGTTGATTGCAATGCATTCTTCTTAGGACTGAATTTGGTGTGTCTTAGAAGTTCTGATTAATTGTATAGGCATTGTTGTTAACTTCCAGAAATTTTACAATTTCTTCTGTGACCCATTGCTTGTTTAGAAGTATGTTTTTAATTTTCCAGTTGCTTCTACATTTTCCACGGTTACTTCTGTTATTGATTTCTAATTTTATTGCACAGTGGTCTGAGAGTACACCTGGGATGAGTTCAATTCTTTTATATTTATTTAAGCAGGTTTTGTGGGCTAGTATGTGATCTCTTTGGGGAAAGCACGGCATGCTGCAGAAAAGGATGAATGCTCTGTTGTAGTGGGGTGGAATACTCTGTAGATACTTATTAAGTCCATATGCTCAAGGCTGTGGTTCAGCTGTGATATTTCTTTATTGATTTTTTTTTTGTTTGTTTTGTTGATCTCTCTCTTTGCAAAACTGGGGTGTTAAGATCCTTCACTATGATTGTATTAGTGTTTATCTGAGTTTTTTATGTTCAGTTGTATTTGTTTTGTAGAGATAGGTGCTCCAGTATTCAGTGCATAAAGACTTACAGGCATTGTTTTCTCTTGGTAGATCGTTCCCTTGACTACCATGTAGTGATGACCCTCTTCATCACATCAATCTACTTTTAGGTTAACATTTACAATATCTGAGATTAAAATTGCTATCTCTGCTTGTTTTCATGGTCTTGGTGCAGAAAATAGTATTTTCTATTCTTTGATTTTTTTTTTTTTTTTTTTTTTTTTTTTTTTTTTTTTTTTTTTTTTTTTTTTTTTTTTTTTTTTTTTTTTTTTTTTAGTCTTTAGTATCTTTTTATATTAGATGAGTTTCTTGAATGCAACAGACTGTTGCTTTCTGGTTTTGAATCCAGTCTGCCAATTTGTGTTTTTTAATTAAGAAGTTGAGGCCATTACTGTTGAGAAATTTTATAGATGTGTTGATTATTTACTGTCATTGCACTTCTTTTCTGTTTGTGGTGATTCTTTGTTTTTCTTTTCTTGCTATTTTTTTATTGTTGTTTGTCCACTGGCCTTGTTTGGTATTTTCATTTCTTCTGGGTATTTGGCTTTAATGGTTTCGTTGTTTCTGTCTAGGATATTCTTCAGCATTTTCTGGAGTGCCAGCTTAGTATTCATATATCTCTTGAACTGGTGTTTTGCATGAAATGTCCTTATTTCTCCATCTATTTTGAAGCAGAATTTTGCTGCATATGTTATATGGTTTGGAAGTTGTTTGCTATGGAAATTAGCTACTTCAAGCTTTTCTGGCCTTTAAGGTTTGTACCAGAAGGTCTGCTGTAATCCTAATGGGTCTAATTTTATATCTAATTTTTTCATTATTCTATGAGTACTTTAAAAATTGTGGTTTTTTGTTGGATATCTGGCAATTTAATAAGGATATGTTTTGGTGAGCTTTTTTTGTCATAGTTATTTGGTTTTTGAAAGTGTCACTTGCATGTTGAACTTTTCTCATGTTTGGGAAGTTTTCTGCTATGATTTCTGTAAACATATTAATAATTCCATCTGGGTTATTGTTTAACTTTTCTTTAACTCCAGTTAGCCTTAGGTTGGTCTTTTTAGTGTCATCTAATAGCTGCTGGAAATCCTTTTCTTGTTTTCTCTCTTCTTTTGTGTGTGGTTTCTTTGAGCACTTCTTCATCATTTACCATTTTTGTCCTCCATTTCGGACATTGTCTTTACATTTGGCATTTCTGCAATTTACGAATTCTATGTAGTATGAAAAACTATATTTCTGTAGTAATCCTGTCTAACATTTTTCATGGAATCCATATCTTTGATGAATTTTTCATTCATAATGCGAATGGCTTTGGTCAGCTCTTCCAATTTTTTTTTTTTTTTTTTTTTTTTTTGCGGCACCGGGGATTCAACTCACAACCTTGCGCCTGCCGGGGCAGGCGCTTAAGGCACTGAACCAAACTCCTGGCCCTGGTTTTTTTTGAGGCAGGGTCGCACTATGTAGCTTAGGCCGGCCTTGCACTCGCGTTGTAGCCCAAGCCGGCCTCGAACTCACAACGCTCCACCTACCTCAGCCTCCCGAGTGCTGGGATTAAAGGCGTGCACCACCACGCCCGGCTCCAATTTTTAATTTACTTCCCTCAAATCTACTTTGAGGATTTTGAGTGATAATCCCATGAAATTTTGATTCATTTCTTCTTTGAACCTGTCTATAACCTTTTCATAGAGTCCCACTACTTATATTTACTTTTATTTCCCCTTAGGGGAGTTGGGAGACATTGGCAGTCTTGTTTGCTTGCTTTCCCACAATCCTGTGTGTATGTATATTCTTTTTATTGTTTATGACACCCAGGAAATTCAAATATTGGCATAGAGAAAAAACCAATTGTCAGTCACGACTATGTTGTCTTGGCTATAGTAGGAAATTCAGCAGCAAAAATGACATCAAATGTCAACTGGATATTGACAACCTTAGGAACCACTAATGAACATTCCTGAACCAGAACAAAAAGGACTATGATTCTATTGAAGACAATTCGACCAACCATATATCACCCTATAGTACTTCAGCACTAATTTCTGCTGTATGTAGGGAGCAGTACCAGAGCTCAAACATACCATTAGACTAATCACCTTCTTCTTCAGGACCACCCCATCTGACGATTTCACCACCCAAACCTGGCCTTCCACAACAGAATACAGGACTCATGATCTTCCTGGTCTGAACCCAGGCCTCCCAGAAGATCTATATTTAGTTTTCACCCTGTCTAATCCTGTCTCCCTAGGTCGTCTCTCACCAGTCTCTGTGGTAGGGTAATACTTCACTCTTTAAGCATAACTGTTCTCTTGTTTTCCAGTATGTTGTTGAGGATTTTTGCAGCTATGTTCATTATAAGGTTGGCCTATAGTTTCTTTTTTGAATTCTTGTCTTGGTTCAAGGTAATGCTGCCATCTAGGAATGAGTTTAGCAGTATTCCTTCCCTTTGTGTAGCATTAAAAAGTTTGAGAAGTATTCATGCTATATCTTCGCTGAAGTTATAGCATTCTGATAATATGTATAGAATAATTTAAATTCTTTTACATAAGCTTGTTTTATGAGCTAGTATGTAGTCTGTTTGGAAGAAAGTCCCATCGGCTGCTGAGAAGAATGTGTATTCTGTTGTTGTTGTGTGTAACACTTTGTAGATTTCTATTAAGTCTATTTATTCAAAAGTTTTATTCTTGTGATATTTCTTTGTTGATTTTTTGGTTTAGTTGATTTATCGTTCATTATAGTGGGGTCCTGAGGTCCCCACTATAATTGTGTTTATGTTTGATCTCTTTTTTTTTAATTTAAGAGAAAAAAAAAGATATACAAGAAAGACAAAAAGCAAAAGAGACAAACAACTAGAGTAAATGCACAACAGTAACATTGCAGGTTTACCAAACAGGATGATAGAAACTTGACAATGGTTGCAATACTGCGTATCATTATCTTCAAAATGGTTGTTTAGATTAACAGATATAGACATGTAAATTTGATCTAATCATATGAGTATTAATTGTTCTTTCTCAATAACAAATACATTCAATATGTCTGATCTCATATGTTCATTAGCACTTATTTTAAGAAGTTGGGTGTAGCAGTCTGTGGTGAGTACCTGTTAATAATTGTCATCTCCTCCACTTGGGTTGTTCCCTTAACCAGTATGTAGTGATCTTGTTTTCCTCGATTCATCAGTTTTGGTTGATACACTTTGTTGAGTTCTACTTTGCCTGAACATAGGATATTTATACCTGCTTTTGTTTGGGTTCCTGTTGCATGGAATATTGTTCTTCATCCTTTGACTTTTAGCCTATGAGTGTCTTTTTGGGTTAAGTGTGTTTCTTGTGTGCAGCATACCATTGGATTTTGTTTCTTGATCTATTTTACTAATCTGTGTCTTTTGATTGGTGAATCGAGACCATTTAAGTTGAGAGTTATTACTAACAGGTATTGACTGAGTACTGTTACCTTCTTATTTTTCTGTTGCTTGCTCCTGTTCTCTTCTCTTTAACTGCTCGTTCTACCTGGTGTATTCACTCTGTTAGACCTACTGTCATTGTTAGGTTCATTGTCTCTCTCTAGAATATCTGCAAATTTTTCAGAGTGCTGGTTTGTTGATGATGAATTTCTTTAGGTGCTCTTTATCATGCAAAGTATCTTATTTCTTCATAAATTTTGAAAGATACTTTTGCAGGATCTATCAACCTGGGTTGAAAATTATTTTCTTATAGGACTTGAAACATTTCACACTGAGCTCTTTGACTTTTAAGGTTTGCATCAAGAAGTTGCTGTAATGCTAATGTATTTACCTTTATAAGAGAGTCATTGCTTTTTCTAACCACTTTTAAAGTTCTGTTCTTATGCTGAACTTCTCAGATTTTGACTTTGATATGTCTTGGAGAGATTCTTTATGAATGTGGCTGTTTGGGGTTCTATGTACCTTGCTTATCTGTATGTAAAATTATTTTCCCATATTTGGAAAGTTTTCTGCTAGTATTTCAGTAAACAGGTTTTTTTTATGTTATTTGTACCATCTTCTGATTTTTTACTAGTTACAGATAATCTTAGATTAGTCTCTTTTGTATCATCTGTTGAGTCTATTTTTTTCATGTTCTCTTGTTGTATTTAAGGGATTTCTCATTAATTGGTCACTGACAACAACCCTGTCTTCTAGATTTGACAATCTTCATATTGTTCACTTCTACTACCCATACTTTAATACAATTTTTAATCTCCTTAATTTCTGTTTGAAGTCATTTTGTAGACTTTTTTTCTATGCTGGTCTTGCACATTTTACATCATTTTGTTTTAGGTCTGCAACCTTTCTATTAGTGTCTTCTATATATTCTCTCATCATTTTGTTTATTTGGTTCAATATCTCTTTGGTTATATCTCTTTGAGTTTGCCAAATGTTCTATTGATTTGTTTTGTTTTCTCCTCTTACATCATTCCAGATAACTTGGCTTTGGCTTTTCCTCCTTCGATGCCTCATGGATCAGTGTAGGGGAGATGGGGACTTGTGGAGGTGTTCTGTTGACTTTCCTTCTAGTGTCTCTATTTTGTTGTTGTTATGTTTGCACTGAGGCTTGTAGGTTGATTAGAGTGGACAGCTTTGTGTTTAATATCAAAACCTCTTTAGTTAATGTCTACTTTTCAGCTGTATCCTCTGGATTTAGCTAACTATTGGCCTTTACCTCTGTTCCAGGGTCAAACCACCACTGTTTACTTGGGCTTGGGAGGTTGCAGCATATTTGGCCCAGTTTCCAGTTCTCCAGAAATGGGCTGAAGCACTATTAATAACTTCAAGGCAATTGATAATGACATTCCACAAAAGCCAATTAGTAGGAACAGCTATGTCACCTTGGCCATAGTAATAAAATGAGTGTCTATAATAGCATCAAAGACAAACTGAATATTGACAAACCTTTAGGACCAATAATGTACCACCCTTTACCATAGAAAAGAGATCTGTAATTATAGGATGAATACTAAGACAAATACTAACCTACCCTTGACCTATGGTAAATAGCTATTGAATGGTACAGCTTTACCTCTGGTAATAGCTGAACAGTATTCAGTTGCAATACCATAAAGTTAACTAGCTATCCAGAGATCCATAATGCTCAGTAGTTGTATTAGTAAAGGGAGAGGGAGTGGGTAACCAGAGATGAAAAAATGAAATTTAAGAAACTAAGAAAATAATCAATGGGTGGTTCTTTGAGATGGGATGTCATGATTCCTCGGACTCATTCCAAGCAGCATATTTTAGTGTAGCATGGCCCATGTTTGTTTCTACTGGTCAGTGCCTGAGCTTCAGGGTTTTGTTATTCTCTAGACATCCATAATTATTACTAAACATTTAGGCTGATAGACATTAAATAAAGCACATAGAGACATACATAATATCAATACTTAGATACTATATTTATGTTTACTTTTAGCATAATACAATATTTTAAATCATTATCAATTCATTATATATTTATTAAATTTAGCATCTATAGCTTCCATACTCATCAGTGCATCAGTGTTCAGTATGTTCAAGTTCAATGAATGAATTTTTGCATGTAATTGATAGTGTACTCAAAAGCCAAATTGCTGTCTTCTTAGGCCCGAGAAGGCCGGACCACCATTGTGATAGCTCATCGCTTGTCCACAGTTCGCAATGCTGACGTCATTGCTGGGTTTGATGATGGAGTCATTGTGGAGAAAGGAAATCATGATGAACTCATGAAAGAGAAAGGCGTGTACTACAAACTTGTCACAATGCAGGTATAGTTTAACTCCAGGGTTTCCCTGACTTTTTTGGAGGAGATAAGCTGATATAGCTTTATTTTCTGCTGAAAACAAGTATTATTTAACTTACCTTGAAAAGTAAGAAAAAATACTTGGTGAATTCAGCAAAATACAAGTGTTTTAGTTTTTTTCTTTTTTCTTGAAAAGAGAGGCAGTAAAGAAAGTAAATAGAGAATACTCTATCAAGGTTAGAGATGAACTACCCACTAGTAGCCACTAGCAACATGTGGCTACTGAACATTTCAGTTGTGATTAATCTGAATTGAAATGTTGTAAGTAGTAAGTGTAAACCAGATTCTGGTCTCTTATTACATAGAAGAACACATAAAACCATCTCAAGGGTTTTTATATATTGATTACATGTCAAAATGATAGTATCATTGGATATCAATAGTATCTTGGGTATATAAGATTAAGTGAAATATATAGGTAAAATTAATTTTACTTTTTTCACATTTTTATTATAACTAAATACAATTGAAAAATGTGGCTCACGTAAGGGTTTGTGCCATGTTTCTGCTGACAACTGAGGCCCAAGGCAAACTTCACTGAGGCTAAATACCCGCAGAAAGGAGGTGACTAGATAAGATACACAGAAGACATGCACTGTTTTAGCCTATTCGGTGGGAATCTTCTTTATTATGGCTTTCTTTTTTAAGTGTGTTACAGAAAAAGAGTAGCAGTTTAACTTCAACCTTTTTTTATAAGTGCTGTTCTTAAATGACCATTTCCATGGTATCTGATGTTCATTAATCAGTGTCATTGGTCAACTAAGCCTAACCAGCTTGTGCATCTATCTTTCTTTGTTTCTTTGTTTCTTCTTTTTTTTTTTTTAGACAATAGAAAGTGGAGACAAATTAGAAAATGAAGTCTGTGAATCTAAAAGTGAAAGTGATGTCTTGGCAATGTCTTCAAAAGGTTCAGGATCCAGTCTGAGAAGAAGATCAACTCGGAAGAGTATCAGTGGATCACAAGGACAAGACGGAAAGCTTAACACAAAAGAGGCTC
Source organism: Dasyprocta punctata (assembly GCA_004363535.1). Classification (NCBI taxonomy): domain Eukaryota; kingdom Metazoa; phylum Chordata; class Mammalia; order Rodentia; family Dasyproctidae; genus Dasyprocta; species Dasyprocta punctata. Next base: position 3,981 of record RJWM01037767.1, on the reverse strand, counting down.
TGGTATGGAGGAAGATGTAGAGTTTTATGTCCTACTCTGCTCCATCTTTGTCCTAGTTGGGGGGCTCCTACCGGGTTAACAGTGGGAACAAAAAGTGATTTTCCAAAGTTTTTCTGTCCCAATAGTCCAGATCGTTCCTGAACCAGAAATGTCAGCAGTTTACAATCCATTTGTAATTTAAGAATAAGAATTTATAACAAGTTTTTTTAAATTAATATTTATAAAGAGACTTAATGGGTCTTCAAATATTAAAATTTCTATTCTGTTCATTCCTACTTATAAATATTTTTGTCATCTTTTAAATATCAGGCCAAGGGTTAAATATTTGTAAAATATCATTCATTTCTTAAAAACAAAGGGATACCATAATAGAGTTTATCAGTACATTTTTTGAAACCGAAGATACATCAATTGACAAAGAATTTGATGTGTTTATTTCACAGATTTCTGTATATGCACAAATTATACACCATGAAATCATTTATCCATTTTAAGAGTTTGTAGTGTTTTATATTTTCTAGGATGAAAATGTGCCTCCAGTTTCCTTTTGGAGGATTCTAAAGCTGAACATAACAGAATGGCCTTATTTTGTGGTAGGTGTTTTTTGTGCCATTATAAATGGAGGCCTGGAACCAGCATTTGCAGTAATATTTTCAAAGATTGTAGGGGTAAGTTTGTATGTCCAATTTTTGTATTGGCTTGTGAAGCTGATTGAAGAATTAGGGAACTATTTGTATTTGTAACAGTATATATGCCACAAAAATTATGTCCCTTCATATGAAATCAACCTGATTGAAGGTATAGGAATAGAAGTCTGGTTTATGAGAGAGAAGCTAACTTTATAAACCTTCTTTGTGCCAGTTTCTACCCCAGGACCTTGTTGATTTCCTTTCATAGGCTCAGGGTACCAGCTCCCTAAAATAGTAAATAAAGCCAGTGAGATGACTTTCCCCTACCTGCCACCACTGGGCTCTGGGCAAAATCCTCAGCCTTCTCCTCGTGGCTGTACAAAGGGTTTCCTTAAGGTGTGTTGGACTGGCTTGGGAGTGAACTGCTGTGTAATGGGCTCACTTGGCAGGACATGACCAGACCACGCACGCCACCTGGGCCAGGTGTAGTTTTCATCTCACTTCCTAAGACTGAAATAAAGGGACAGCTTCCTAAAGATCGAGACTGACATGTTGCTTCCACTTGATTTTAGTGGTGCCATTTTCAAAAATTAGAATCTGGAGAGTCATATTCTCTGCTTAGTGAGAGATTTTTCAAACCTCCTTGCCATACTGCTGAGAACTCTGGAGGGAGAGCTTGATTACCACAAGAAGCATAAGCCAAACCCTAGTTTTGATTCTACAACTAAGAGAGAGAAAGAGAGAGTGAGAGAGAGAGAGAGAGAGAGAGAGAGAGAGAGAGAGCAAGCATGCCTGGCTAGGTCATCACAGGTTGTCGTTCATGTTTAATGTACTCGCGCATTAAATCTCTCTTCAGATGTTGAATGTTTCTCAACTGTGGAAAGCTTACATTTTAGGTGTAAGGCCCTGGTTTCACACCTCTGTACTGAAACAAAATGGAAAGAAATGTTCTCCATGGTTCGCTTTGTGTCGGGTCATTTTATATGTCCTGAAAATTTACTGAGAAGCAGATAAAATGTCTGATTCTGTGGGGCATATACTTATTCTAGGACAAGGCACATCAGACTTTTCCTATACAGGGGACAGCAATACACACTTTGGGTTTTACAGCCAGTATTGTTCCTGTTGCAAATGTTGTACTCTGCTCTTGTGGAGCAAAATGCACCATATACAGTATGAAAACAAATGAACGTTTTGTGTTCCACCAACACTTGATATAAACATTTAGCCAGTGGTCCATAGTTTGCTGATCTCTGTTCTGACACATCTTGCAGGCATAGAGGTAGACGGTGGTGTCAACAGAAGAAAAAAATGAAAGTAGATAAGTTAGATAGGGATTTAGCTATTTTTCAGAAAAATTCAATTTATGGATTTTTTTGTATGTTTTGTACGCCTCATACAATAGTAAGCCTGGAGGTCAGTGATCCGGGGATGGCACATGAGCTCCTGGATAACAGCGAGGCAGCCAGCCCACTGTAAGTGGTGCACTCTGAGTCACATTGCTTAGGTCTGTATCTTTGAGTCACCCTGGCTGGTTGTGTTATGTTCAGCAAGTTAACTAATCTCTGTGCTTCAGTTTATCTCTGTGTAAAATGGTATGATCATAAAATGAACTTCTACAGAAGGTTGAGAGGATAAAAAAAAGAAAACATAAATTTGCTTAGAGTAATGTCTGGTATAAAGTAAGAATTTAGTTATTTTCGTAATTATTTTTGCTGACATGACTACTAAAGAAACAGTGATATAATGTCTTATAATCCTCCTCCTTTTTTTTTTGGTTTTCTTGAGACAGGGTTTCACTATGTAGTGCAGGCTGGGCGTGAACTCACTTGTGTAGCCCAGGATGGCCCAAACTCATGATGATCCTCCTGCCTCAGCCTCCTGAGTGCTGGGATTATAGGCATGTGCCATCACATCTGACTTCCCTTTTTTTAAAGGATAGAATTATCTGTGTTGAGTTAGGAGTATTTCTGTCTTCCAGTACTGATTTTTTTACCTTGGATCCATCACATGCTGCAGCCCTTCTAGCCATCTTCTTGAAACATTTCCACATATGGTACTCAGTCCACTGGCTTTAGTACCTGACCGGCTGCCTGGCCATCATACGAGGAATGCTGCTGAGCCTCTTTTCTTTATGGAAAGCCTGGACTGAGCGAACGAACACTTCTCTGTGGTCCCAAAAACCACTTCACCAGATTTTCTCCAAACACCTTGGGACAGTTTGAAATGTCCCCGTAATGACACGATGGATTGGCATATAATACAGCTCCTTACCAAGTGCTGAGCACTGCCATCTCTACTTTTACACAGTAGGGTAGCACAAATTACTCCAGGAGGCTACCTGAGCAGAATTATTGAATCAGTTTGTGAATAACAGTCCCTCTCGTGGTCTCTAATGTAGACAGATGTCTTTGAGGGCAGTATTAGGAGAGCCAGTCCTGATTTCCAGTGTACTCACCCTGAAAACCATTCCTATGGTAAATGAATCAGACTGAGAATCACTGCTAAGTGAGGGAACTAACAACACTTTAAATATTTCCTCACAGCTGTTTACCAGAAATGATGATCCGGAAACAAAACGACAGAACAGTAATCTCTTTTCACTATTATTTCTAGTCCTTGGAATGATCTCTTTTATTACGTTTTTCCTTCAGGTAAATGTCTAAGTTTTAACTTTGTTCATTTTGGGGGAATTTACAAACATCTGTATAGTTTTTCCTTTAACAGAGTTGCCTTCTAATAACTTTGCCGTCTACAGCTAATTGTTTGAGTTCTTTGTCTCCCTTGCTTACTTTGCCTCCTGTCACCTCTCTTCAACTAGAAATATTGATGAAATCAGAGGGAATAAATAGTTTGCTCTCGTAGCATGCTGAAAATGAAAGGTGGGACATCAAAGTAGCTTTGAGGAAGCTCTGGATATAATTTTGGGTGTAAGTACGATGGTCAATTTTAATACTCAAAGACAAGTCTTCCTATGTTATAAAAACAACAAGAAACAAATAAAATTCCCTAAGGAAGTAACACTTTGAAATGTGTTTGAAAAATTTATCATTTGCCTTTTGCTAAAGGAAAAAGAACTCTTTTAATGATGAAAAGTATCAGCCCTGCAAATCTTTAGGAACCATTTGTAAAGTCAGCTTTTATTTGCGTAGACTCTTTAGATCCCAGGTCTGCCAGCTTAAAATTATGACCTCTGGAAACTTACCAGCCTCCGGAAGCCTCAGCTTTTTGTCAAACATGGTGACTATAGGGTTGTGATGAGGATTTAAGGAGATCATGTATGTAAAGTACACCGTCAGTAAGGGTAGCTCTCAACAAAAATAACAGGAGTCATTTTCCTTCAGTGGACAAG